>BJBW01025540.1:0-14079 GCA_004320125.1 Scolopax mira
TATGGGCCCTCTCGGGGCTGATCAAATCATCCCCTTCACTGTAGCATATGATTCATTATTTTGTTTGATTTTCTTTTCCTCTTCTCAGCATATGTGAAGCCTGCCATCACCTATCAAATCATAATTACAACATGCCTCAGAATTTCTAAGTAACTCTTTATCTTATCTGATTACTTGCCAGTTGTTTCATTTATAGTGTGCCATATTTTCATTACACTTGGCATGGCCAAAGCTCACCTATTTAAAGGGAAGCTGGTTTATCTCTAATTAACTCTGATGATTGTTCTCTTTTTTTTTTTTTTTTGCTCAGAGGTGTACAAAGCATCTGTGCCTCTAATATATTACTCTTAAAGAGTTCCTTAGCAAATTGTGTAATTTCTGAACATTTCTGCTTTAAACTTCAGACTTATAGTAACATTGTCAAGTCATTTAACTCAAACCATAATTTAGATTTCCAAATACAATTATCAAGAATTAAGTGCAGAATTATATCTCTAAGTAAATTTCCACCTTTGGTATTGGAGAAATTTCTGAACAATCTATCTAAAAGCTAGATGCATACAGATTAACATGGTCACCAGAGTTTAAACACTCAAATTTCAAAATAAGAACAAATAGTAACTTTATTTTCTTGTTCATTTTCAGGTCTGTTTTAAAAAGTATTTTTAGTGAGAAATCACACTGTAGAAAGACTTATCTCTCATTTTCTCAAAGCTGAAGCAATATATCTTACAGACACAGGAGAAAATACAAAGGACCATAAAGCTTTTCCCTCATTCTCCACCTAACTGTCTTGCAGAAGAGTAAATATTCTGAAAGACAGAATGTGCTTGAATACACCTCCTGGTAAGTACATACTGCCAGAGAATTTCAGTTTCAATGTCCTTGTTCACAATGTTCTTGTATATGGCAGACCTATATTTGAGCTCATAGTTAAGCTGAATTTTTGACAATATGGAAAGACAGAGGAAGGTATAGTGGAGGCAGCGTATGATAACAGCATGTCTTGTCCTTGTGAACCTACTAGCCATGATTCTAGACATGCTCTTTTTCATAACATGCCTTTGAATCTGGATACCAACATCAGAGACAACTTCTAAAAGTAGAAGTACAGACAACATGCTTTTGCCTTTCTAGAAGACTTCTTTAAGAATAAATTTTATTGTAATCACAACTGAAATCTTATCCTTAAATGTTTAACTTTAAGCTTTCTAATATGTACTGCCCCTCTCCAATAAATACATTTTTTATTGTATTCTGTTTAGTTTCCTTTGCCTGAAAAAATAGGCTATTGGTGATGGCTGGGAAAGCATGAACTGGATTAATTAGACATCTGTAAAAACTTTTTTGTCCTTTGGATGTTACTGTTTGGTTTTTTTCACAGATATGATATTTCATTGAAGTAGTGCAGGGTACACTAAAAACAACAATGAAATATTAGAAATATTGCAGAACTAAATAGAAAATTATACTCATTTAGCTGAGGTTGTGCAACCTCTATTCATGGTTCACTTTGAGTTTTGGTACAATTTAGGTTTTTGCAGTGTTGGCAGAAAGATAGATCTTTCTATGGTAAAACTCTGAAACATCTAACTTTCTCCTGGGGGAAGTATTAGTTGTAATTGAAGTAGCCAACATAATAGTTGAGAGTGATAATTTCAGGGTAGGGAATAAAATTATTTATACTTTTCCTGCTAAAGATAAATGGATTAGCAGCATAAAAGGTTTTATCCCATTGTGACATGATACTAAATATTTATGATTTTTCTGGTCAGATGGTGACACCTTTCAGTTACAGTTTTTATGGCTGTGAAACTCTCCACTCCAACAAAAGAGCCTGATATAGACAGAGGGAAAAAATTTCACAGATATGAATTTGTCACAGCTCATACTGGAAGTCTGCAAGTACTGGGAACTGACACATATCCTCAAAATTAGGAAGAGTCGTGAGCGGTGTCCATGACAGAACGGAGGTCTATGCTAATGGGCAGATATGCTCCATGCCATACACCGAAGCCAGGATTCTGGCTCCACCCAACATCTTCACCCTGGCTCTGGATTAGGAAAATCTGTGCATCTTCTCATTTTCTGCAAGTGTGAAGAAGTTGGATTTCTTCTGTCCCTAGGATCCAACCGTTGATTAACTGTAAATCTGGAAAATCCATCATTTCATAGATTCAATAAAAATTCCAGAAAAAAAAAGTTTTATAGCAATGGCCAAACGTGGAATGCCTTACCAAAGCATAAAGAAGTGTGCTTGATCCTTGGTAACAAACCCTCTTCTGCTTGAAAAAAACAACATGACATTCACTGCAACAAGGAGATGATTGAAAAGCGATACAACACATGTTATTGAGAACATATCTGAAGGCAGAATATATCTATTTCCATAGGAATAAATATATATAAAGACACACTTATACATAATATATACTATATAAACTATTATATATACACTCTATATTAATACATATATATGTATAAATAAATATAATGGTTATATATTTTTATACAGATATATGTATATAAATATAGCCATATTTCACAGACACAGTGTCACAATTAATTAATAAGTGCTTTTTTGTTAAATTAGCCCTCTTTTGCTTGTGTTTGTTTTTTTGGTGTGCTTTTTTGGTAATGGCTTTTTTTTTTTCAGCTGTCTCCCCATCTTTTTTAACTACTTATTTAGAAGAGTATGAGTTGGAGGAAAGTATTTTTAAACTTACACTTTTTAAAAGACAATTTGAGCAGTTTACTTAATTTATCTTTCATCAGTTAAATAAGCATCACCAAAAATGTTGTGTCTCCTAGTGAGGAAGCAACTACTGTCAACCTGTCCTTTTCATTCCTAGACTTGATCTTATGCACAATTTGTACATCCTTCCAGTTTTTGCTTCATGAGAAGGGGAGAGGTATTCTTCCAGCTACTCCTTTCTTTATATTTGTTATTAATTAGTGTATTCAATACAGCTTTACTGACAACCTCTGATTTTAAAATGACAAGGCATCCCATTATGACAAGAGCAATACATTGTGATTAATGAAATCCTTCCAAAAGATCTTGTTTTCACTTAGAAAACTTCCAAACATGTTTAATATCGAACTTTATATTTAAGCAAATGACCTCCTTTTACAGTTCAGTCAAGCATGAAGTAAGAAAGACTGATCTCATGGCTATTGAACATATAGTCTATTTAAGCAATAACCTCCTTGAAATCAGTCATTAATTGATTTGTTGGATAATTCTCTTCATGTGCCTCACAAGGGTTGTCAGCCATCTCTGATGAGCTGATCACCACCTATGGCTATTATGAATGACTACTTCAGCTTCAAAGAGACTGGGATTAAAAAGAGATTAAAAAATCCAGTCCAGTATATTTATGTGCTTTCCCAAAGCAGCATTTTCTGTCTTGAAATTAGTAGAATGGAACTGGGTCATAGATTGATCCTTTATTGTAGTTAACAGTAAAGATATACCAAAAATTAGTCATATTCTTGTAGCTTTTAGAATACAAAACATAATAAATATAGTGCTACATTTTAGTGATTTGTTTGTTTCAGCCTATATGATTAAGTGAGAATGGAGATCTCTGGCATTCCGTTCTACTCAGTTGCAATCTTTGTGTATGTTATGTTTTTGCCCCACCAGGAATCATTCATACAGTCTTAATACCAACATAAGTCCGTAGGAACACAGTTTGCATTCTCTTGTGGTGAAACAGATGTTATGCAAGGCTTTGGATCAGAAACAACTGCCAGCCATGTTTCCTTTTTCTTCCTATTTCCTTCTGAAATTCTTGGATTATTAGTTACAAAAATGTTACAATTTGATTTTCAGAATGTGACTTTTCTGCTAATCTAAGCAGTAACTTAGAAAACAAGGGATAGTGTTTCCTACACTGTTTTTATCATAAATAATTCCAGGAGAGAAGGATAAAGTTCACAGAGAATGAGTCCTGCTCATTTTCAATGTCTGTGGTGCTTTGAAAAATCTTTCTTGAAAAATCTCAAGAAGAGGAAATACTAGGGCAGGTAGATGACAGTAAAGGAAGATGACTACCACTGTGAACAGTTACGCTAAATTAATCCCACCTTTCAACTTCTTCAGATAAAATTCATTGGATAAACTTTCCCCACACACACACAATCACATTTTTTTAAAAATTCCTCTGAAAGCCTTATGACTCTGCTATATTAAGTATAAACTCTGTGGTTAACATATTAAAATTTTAAAATGTCCACTTCTGCTCCCTCTCTTGGGAATAATGTTAACATTTCTGTAAATACAAAGTCAAAATATTTTTCTTCAGTGACAATGCAAGCACGTCAACTGTTTCTGCTCCAAACAAAGCTTCTCTTAAACAGCAGCAATACTTAAATACCTTCTGTTAGCACAGAATTTCTATTTGTCCAGAAGGATCAGACTATCTTTGCATGCAGGTGAAGATAATCTCAAAGACGACAGCATTATGCAAGAAGAACTTCTTTTACCTGGACTTTTGAGAAGAAAAAATTGGAACATAGGATGTTTCTAAATTTCTGTTGGAAGTCTTTCAAAAATAATCAGAATAACTCTTGAGAGGTCTTAAATTAAACTGTATCTAGTTCTACCTTATTTGATAAGAAGAGAAGCATGCATAGGTGGTAAATCATACCCTAAAATATTTGTGGCCCATTTTTCATTGGAAAATTTCAAAGCAATAGAAAGGGCAAAAGGGAAAAATTTAGAGGATCATTACATTATGTGAATCAAAATCAAAAATAGAAAGAAAAGAAAAGAACAAGCAAAAAAGTAAATAAAATATTAGCTGTATGGAGTAAATAAAAGCAAATGGTTTTGTCTACCTCCTTGTATTGCTGCAGAGAAAAATGTCAATAAGATTCCATTCACTTTCCTGACATAGCCAAATGAGAATTGTCTTCTCTGAGGTCTCAGTCATCACTTAACATCCCTAAGATAATTTCTCTTTCTCTTTAATGATAAAAATTATGTCAAAACATCTGTCTCATCTATCTGACAATGCAAATATACTCTTTCAGATCTGTAAATAAAAACAGTGTGGGAAAAGCCATCTCTTGTTTGTTAGAGTTACTGCTTAGATTATCAGAAAAGCCACCACATGCTTTAAAATGTTACATTTTTCTGGGAAACAAATATAACCAGAAACAAAACAAAAATGGCATATCATACCTTGTCTTGTATTTTACAGATTTTCAATTTTGTTTGCAATTCATAGTCAAATGAGCAATTGCAATGGTGAAATTAATCAATGTCAAACAGAGATGTATGTTTGTTTCCTACATGTAATTTATTTGCTCTCAGATGAGTTGTATCTAGTATTTGCCTCTATGTATTAATTGATTATGAACAGAGAAAATAACCTAGGAATTCCTTTAATTCCATTTCCACACACATTGACTTTAGGGCAGATCACTAGAGTTAATTAAACTCCCTCCATCTAATATTGCTGTGTAGAACAGTGTTCTCCAGTTCAGAGCATATTAAAGGAAAATACCAGATTCAGCTGTGTACATCTTTCACAAGCCTCTGGATGATAATCATACAAGATTATCTAGCATGGCAACATGCTAGATATTTAATTAACATTGTAAATCTGATTACATTCTGACCTCCAAACCAGTCACCCATTTGCTAATTTATAATACAATTTAAAGATCGACTCATATGCATGAAAAGTGCAGTTTTCACTGAAGCTCTTATTCCAGCAGGAGGTTCTAGTAAGGTTTTATGCTATAAAAGAAAGATCTGAAAATAATGTTTATGTCTCTTGATTTAAAAATAAGTAGTAAGATTCTATATTATCAGAGGATTATATGTTCTGTATGTATCTTTGTCTCAAATAATTTTGCATCTTCTTTTCCTCACCCTCTTAGAGAGTCAGTATGTATGAAGATGCAGAAACATTTTGAGTTGTGGATTGCCAACTTTTAAAAAGAGGGGGATGAAATAAGAATAATATATAAAAATCTGACTAACTACCAATTGACTGATTTGCCTATAATCAAATATAATTTGTGCAGGTATTGAAACAACAGTATATGTCTCAGTAAAGAAATAGAGTGAGAAGTTTCTTAAGACACATTTTTATATGTGCTGTAGGCAAAGCCACCACAGTTACTACATACTGTTTAATCAATAATGGATGAATAGATGGAAAAGATCTCAACTATGAGGAAAAGATTTGTAGACCACTTAGCTCATAAACAGAGAAAATGTATTCAGACAAAATACTTTTCTTGTAGTACTCATGCAGTTTTACAGCTCTTGCATGAGAATGATTTAACTTTCTCACTATAGAAAAAAATTAAACAAAATTATGGCTTAACCAGTGGTGATTTCCTCTTTATAACAAGATGTTATCAAAAAACATTTTCTTGATAACAAAAGGGCCTTGTCTTGGTTTAAACCACTACTTAAGAAGAAGCGGAACTGCTATAGTATTAGTACAAGTATTCACATGTAAAGACTTCCTGTGGTTTTGTTTTGTTGTTGTTTTTTTTTCAGTATCCATCCTAAGGCATATCACTACTACTCGCCTCTAGCTAGATTTCATGCTCCTGGTCACAGTGCTTTGAGCCTGTCAGCTCAGAGTTTAAAATCTATGTCATTGTTCATTACCTAACCTATATTGGATCAGTTTCTTGATGAGGATCTTGTGGGAGAGAGCATCAAAAGCCTTGCTAAAGTAAAGATAAAGAGCACCCACTACTCTTGCCTCATCCACCAAGTTGGTCATCTTGTTGCAAAAGTCTATCACAGTGGTTAAGCATTATTTCTCCGTGGTAAATCCATGTTAACTATTCCTGATCACCTTAATATGTTTGAAAATGGTTTCTAGGATGAGTTGCTCCATCATCTCCCAATGACCAAGGTGAAGTTTATTGGCCTGTAGTTCTTCGGATTCTCCTTCTTGACCTTCTTCAAGGCAGCAGTGACATTCACTTTTTTCCAATCCTTAAAGACGTCCTCCAATCGCCATGACCTTTCATTGAGTGGCCTCACAGTCACATGGACCAGCTCCCTCAGCACCTGTTGGTGCATTCCACCAGGGCCCACAGACTTGTGTATCTCCAGTTTGTTTAAATGCCTCCTGACTGCATCCTCCTCCACCAAAAGTAAATCTTTGCTCTAGACTTCCACCAGCTCTAAGCTGCCTTAGGATTGCTAAAGGCAAGTCTTAGTAATAAGGGCTGAGGAGAAGGTGATATAGAGAACCTCAGCATCTTATGTGTCTTTTGTCACCAGGGTCCTGGCAGCCAGCACATATGTTTGCTGCTGAAGTACTTGAATAAGCCCTTCTGGCTGCTGTTCATACTCCTTTTCAGCCTTTTTTGTTTTACTTATAAATGTTACATGTTGTCCTTTCTTGCATAAATTTAATTCCCGTGCTGAATTCAGCAAAGTCCTGTTATTATCAATATAATTTTCCTTTGAAATCCAATCTCATCCATGTATCGAAAATCAATTAGGTCGATTGTAGGAGAGTTTTCTAAATTTTTCTCCACGTTTCTTTTTTCAAAGCTTTTTCAATATTGTCAGCTTCCTCTGAGAAAGCTTAATTAAAAATATGCTTAGTCATACATCTCTCATTAATTTATCTAGGCATACCTAAACTTTTGTAAAACATTAATTGGTCAATATCATTAATATCTCACTTATTATTACTATTCATCCTTTTTATCTAGAGACCAAAAAATTTTACTGAATACCACTGAAAAAATCTGTACTTGCTTTTCCTTTACTTTTCATAGCCCCTGAATGAAGCTTAAAAAAAAGGGGCCTCATTATTCTTCTCAAGACAAACAAAAATGAGTGTTCCTTGTTCTCAGCCATATGCAAGTCTGCATCTTGAATACTTGAATACTGTTGTGTATCTTGATACACAAGACAATGTTTTGTCCTTGGATTTACTCTGACAACAGGTATGATAATCCTTCATTATCAGGACATCCCCTTGAAATTGCTTTACATTAGGTGTATGAACAATAATTGCAAGAATGCGGTTATTATGCACATAGTAAGTAAATTGGGCTATTCATAACCCAGCCACCTATTAATCACTCTTCTGAGATTGCAGAGTTCTAGAGGAATAGGAGTTTAGGCCTTATCTGTACTAAGATATTTCCAACATCATTACATGGGTAAAAATTTTATAAGTTTCAGATGTGCTACTAAAGCACCATAGTGACCATATCCACCTTTGTTTTGGTTTGAATATGGAGGATAGAAATTGCAAATTAACTCCGCTAGCATAATTTAAATGGCAATATTTCTGTAATCAAGTCCTTATGGCTCATTTTGACATGTGGCTAACAAGTTCCTGGGTCAAAATAAATTATTGTGTCTCCATCTAAAATAAAGCTAGGCTGAATTTTAGGGACTGAGCATCTGGCTTCTCTAAATTCCAAGTTGTTTAACTGTAATGCACTGCATATTTTATGATGAAGAGGACAATTCAATTTACTGTAACGTTTTTATTACAAACAGTATACTGTTTGATAAAATGTTGCACTCTACAGATTGATAACTAGACAGCAAATCCTAGAGAGTTGGACGATTCCCTGTAAATTAATACTAATTCTACCTTTTCTAAAAAAAAAAAAATTAAAACAAACAAAAAAAAAATTAAAAATAAATCATACCATAATTCGTAAACAATGATCTAAATTTGCAGTACTATACTATACTGTTCCTTACTTCTTAATGTGTCCATTAGGAGAGGCAGAATATTTGGTCAATGCATCAGTAGTAAGGAAAACCTGAACTCCTCAAAACAATTTTGTGCTTTTTATGGATCATGTATAGATCATCCTTAGGGTTTTTTAATTATCTACACAAAAATTAGCACAGAAAAAAAATTATTATTATTATCATAAATATACTATTAAAGCATTAAAATGATTAAGCAGAGTGTGAACCCTGGGATGCATTATTTTTATAACATAGGCTGATGTTTTACTGAGCAATAGATGTATCCTTAATGAATAATAATGTTCATGCTTTTCTCTGAAACAGTAATTTCTTCTGTATTGTGTATAGAAAATTTGCTTCTGAGCCTAATCACTGATAATGTGCAGACATCTTTCAGGAACTATATTTTATTTAAAAATACTGTGTATTGAAGTAGAATTTGGAGGTTTTTGCTTTACGTGCTTTCCTTTACTGTCCTTATCATAAGCCATGAAATAATAAAATCACATCACATTCCATATTCAATAGTACAACAATATTGGTATTACTCTTGTGAATATAATTTTCACTTGAACCTTGGAATGAGTTTTTTACACCCAAAAAGGTACATTATACTTCAGTAGCATGGTCTGGGAAGATAAGGTTCTCAAGCCCAAATAGAAACGCTATAATAGTACTGCCTGATAAGCTTCCCTATAAGAATGCAATGTGATTTATTTATGGTAATTAGTTCATTTAGTTAGAACAATGAGCTGTCTGCTCCAGCAAAAATGAGTCCACCGGCTGCCCTTCACTTATGCACAGTCCCTGTGATCAAGTGTATGGTGTGATGCCATATGTAAGGGAAGCTGCCATGCACCACCCAATGTCAAGGGTCTGCTACCAACTCGTGATGAAGGTGGCAAGCAAGGAATGCATCATGCTATTTATCACCTTTCCCTCTTTTTCTTGGTTTCATTTCCCTTTCCATAACCTCAGTACTACCATATAGATCACTTCCCTGTTCTTCAGCCCTCTTAGTTCACCATCCTGGTCCACCATCTTGCTAGGTAATGATTTAGGATAGTAGCATCACAAGGAAAAGGAGTAGCCAATTCCATTGATGAAATGTAACTAATGATTTTCCAAAAGTTTGTGTGACTTGTTTTCAAAACTGAAAATAAAGCTATGTGTTCATTTTGGTAATGTTAATTTCTGAAATAAATTTTTAGTGTATTGTATATGTTTTCCCATTTCTGGAAAACAAAAGTTTGAGAGATACATTTTGAAATTAATTGAAGATGGTTGGCATGCTTATTGAGTAGATATTTTTTTTTTTCAGTCATTATTATAACATTCAAAATGTCAACCTAAATTTTCACAAAAATATTTGACCAACAAATTTTCTTTTCAAAAACTTCCTACTGATTTCTTGAGATGTATGAAACATTCCTTCACTCTTCTTCCCTCCCATATGAAAATAAAATCACAGTATCACAGAATTATAGGTGTTGGAAGGGACGTTTAGTGGTCATCTAGTCCAAAGCAGGATCACCCAGAGCAAGCTGGACAGGAACACATCCAGGTACACTTTGAAGATCTCCACACAAAGAGACTCCACAGCCTCTTTGGGCATCCTGTTCCAGTCGTTTGTCGCCCTCAAGGTAAAGAATTGTTCCCTCATGTTCAGACATAACTTCCTATTTTCCAGATTATGTCTGTTGCTCTTTGTCCTGTCACCAAGCACCACTGAGAAGAGTCTCACCCCATCCTATTCACATCTGCCCTTTAGATATTTGTAAACATTGATAAGATCCTCTCTCAGTCTTCTAAGGCTGAGGCTAAGCAGATCCAGGTCTCTCAACCTTTCCTCATAAGAAAGGTACTATATTCCCTTGATCATCTTCATAGCCCTCCACTGGACTCTTTCCACTACTTCCTTGTCTTTCCTGTACTTGAAATCTTGGAACTGGACGCAGTACTACAGATAACACCTCACCAGAGCAGAAAGGAGAGGGAGGATGGCTTCCCTCAATCTGCTGGTTACACACTTTTCAATGCATCCCAGAAGAACATTGACCCTCTTGGCCACCAGGAGACATTGCTGTTGAATGATCAACTTGTTGTCCACCAGGACTCCAAGCTCCATCTCTGCAGAACTGCTTTACAGCAGGTCAGCCCACAACCTGTACTAGTGTGCAGGATTATTCCTCCCTAGGTGCAGGACTGTACACTTGTCCTTGCTTAATTTCGCTAGGTTCCTCTCCACTCAACTCTCCATCCTGTCCAGGTATTACTGAATAGTGGCACAGCCTTCTGGTATGTCAGTCACTCCTCCTAGTTTTGTGTCAGCAGCAAACTTGCTTCCCTCATTCAGGTCATTGATGAATATATTGAACAAGACTGACCCTTGTACTGACCCTTGGGGAATACCACTAACTACAGGCATCTACTGGACTCTGCACTGCTGATAAGAACCTTTCAAGCTCTGCCATTCAGGCATTTCTTCATTCATTTCACTGTTCACTCACCTAACCCACACTTCCTAAGCTTATCTATAAGGATATTATGGGAGATAGTGAGAAAAGTCTTGATGAAGTAGAGGTAGAAAATATTTGCCATCTCCCAGTCAACTGAGACCTCCCCAGTTAGCCCAAACTGTTGATAAATGATGAAAAAATGCCTTGATGAGCACTTTGCTAATTCCCGTAGTATGTTGTATAGATCCCATCCAGTCTCATAGTTTTATTTGTGTCTAAGTTGTGTAGCAGTTTGGGGGGTTCATTTTCCTCCCTTTCCCTGTCTTCCAGCTTGGAGGGCTGGGTATCCTGAGAACAATCAGTCTTACTGGTCTCATCAGTTCAAACTGGGCAGAAATACTCCAGATCTGAGCATTATCTGACCTGTGCTTTAAGGTAGGTTTCATCCTGTAGTGTCTTCAATGATAACTTACCAGTTATCTCCTGCCAGGGAGGAATATTTTCCATTTTAAAAATCTAATTCACTGAATCATTGACCTTTGTTTCCTTGTTCATGTGGGTTTGGTTATTATTTAACTTTCACTGTGTTCTTCCCTTCTTTTTCTGCACATGATCAAACTGCCTTATTATCATGTATGTTAATGTTGGGTTGAATTAAACATTGAGCAAAGTGGTGGATGACTTACTTTGTTGACACTATCAGAAGAGTATTTAAGGAGTTTTAGAATGAACAAGGAAAAATCCAGACAAAGACAAAACATTTATGAAACACTACAATCTAAGAAGTCTATTTTAAATGTTACTTAAGTATTTGTATTGGAGGTTTTGAAAACACAGACCCTTATCCTCACCTAAAAGACTCCATACACAATATTCAGTGAAAGCAACACAGTCTGAAAATAATCAAAACCTAAAACATGTTTGGTAATTAAATTATCCTTCTTTCTTCTATGGATGACTTCAGGCCATAATTCCCATACCACATTTCATTCACCCTTTCATCATTATAACTCTCTTCAGAAGAATTTGCAGCAGGAGATATAAGAAATTTGGGGGTTTTTGCCTAATGTATCACATCCCAGATTTGTAGTTTAACATTAAATGTAAAATATAAGAGATTTCTCCTGGGGAAATAGCCTCATCATTATCAACAACAACAAAAAAATGTAATACTATCCTTCTCTTTCTCTTATGAGCAGGAAAGAATTAATAATTTAATTGATGATAATTACAACTACCAGTCATAAATAATCATGGCATTACGTGGAGACCAGACTAGAAGATCAGTTCAAAATATAGGTAAATTTTTTTTTAGTTAAAGAAATATTCCTTATGTTGTTCTCAGAGCTTGAGTGTCTTTTATAATGTTATTAAATTTCCAAAAGGAAAAAAAAAATTACTAACATTTCTTGATACCTTTAAAATTACTTTCGTTTAAAAACATTCTTAAGAAATTCCATAGAAGGAGAAAAATCTCGGTCTCAAAAAAGTTTAAATTTGCTGATATAAAACAGTTCGAATCTATCTACTGTAAGCCAAATGTATATATGCTTGAAAATATACAGCTATAATGTATTAATCCATTATAAATTCTTCTTTAAAAAACAAACCAAAACCAAAACAAACCCCCAAAAGCAAACCAAAAGCCCCCCACAAAAAACAACAAGAAAGCCAAGGTCTCTCCTTATTCCAGATGGCTGATTTCTGATATCATCCAAATTGCCATTACCAACAGGAGTAAGTAGGTGGAGTGACTTACCAAAATTGGAGAACCTGCTTAGGAAGGCTGGGCGGCAGCTGACCAGATGGGAGTACTGCTGAAGCAGATGTTGCAGTCCCAGTTGCTCTCCTCAGTAATATAATTGCCTGGAAGAGACCTCACTGCTAACACAAACACCCAAAGATCTAGTTTGTCCAGCCGGGGGGGCCTGCATTTCAGTGCAGTATAGCAGGTTTTCGCAGAAATATCCAAAAAGGCTTCTTGCCTATATGTTCATGACAGGAAGACCTGTAGAGACTTATTTCTTCAACACTAGTTGGATAGTTTTGTTATCACAGAGCATGAACCACACTACAATTTAGTTTGCTTTTTTGATTTATGACTTAGTCAGAACTTCCAGATGGTATTAATTCAATTTAACTTTCCTCTCATTTATTGCTTTTATTGTTATTTTTACTGTTAGATACCAAATCTTAGTTTCTTACTGTAAACAGTGCTAGTGTTATCACTTGTCTGCATCAATGGTTTTAGATAAGGTTGTAGCATAATTGCCATATGCATAAAATTAATGATGATTTATTTATTCACAGTGGTGGTGTTTTAATTAGGGACATTTGCATAATTGTGGCTCTAGATTCCTTTTTAAATGGCTTGGTAACTGCAAGCAATTATGACCCATTTTTATTTGCTGATTAACTAAGTCTTCTAATTTAGAGAAACAAGAAACAGTTTATTTATTCTGTAAGTTTTTTCTTAGTGACTTTTTTTCAGAGTGACTTACGACTTTCCTGTCTTCATTACTCCATATTTCAATGTTTAAGATTGTCCCAAACCTGCAAGATAACATCACTGATGAAAGATACAGGTGTATATCAAAAGGAATATATTAATTTATATATTATTATTGTTCTTGTTAATGTTATCATATAAAATATAATTTTCATATGTTTATTTATATTATGTTAACATTATTTAGATTAGATTAGATTAGTTTATTAGTTTCCAAGCATTCAAGTATAACTTCACAGAATCACAGAATCATAATGGTTGGAAGGGACCTCTCAGATCATTGAGTCCAAGCACAAAAAAAACCCCAACAAAAACCCCCACAAAGCCCCCCAAAAACCACCACACCACCTCACACCCAGCCACAAACCAATAATTTTGGGCACTAGAGCATGCCCTGA
>BJBW01025565.1:0-11494 GCA_004320125.1 Scolopax mira
TAAAAAGAAAAAAAATAGAAAATACCATAAAAACCAACAACAGAAAACCCTTTGATTTTAAGATTTTAAATTAAACTTATTCTGGACAAGTCAAAACCTTCCATTCAGATCATTCTTATATTTTACAGTGCTGATTACTACAAAGTTGCAGGAGAAAGCACTGACTTAAAAAACAAAGAACATTTCCTCATCCTTAGGTATCCTGAATAAATTTTCACTTTAATTAGGCTGCAATAAATTAACATTGAAAGAAGTAACACAGAAAATGTGTAATTTAAATCCAGACTAGTTTTATAGTCATGAGCCATGGCACAAAGACCCAGAAGCACTGTTGGAAGCACCACCCCGTTTGTCCAGAAACCTGGAAATTTGTGCAGGGCCTGAGTTTGGACGATGGGAACCACCATGGTCCTCCATTTACACGGGGAAATTGTCATCTCAGGGAATAGCCAATCATAATTTATATAGGCCTTTTCTTCCTGAGAGGTGGGTTTGAATGTGTGGATATGGTGACACAAACCATAGCTTTGGTGAATATTTTGATATTCACAGACATTTTTTTGTGAAGAAAGCCATAGCTCCCACAACTCTTAATGGGACACGGTGAAATACCTGTGAAGGAAATATCACACTTTGTCTTCATGCCTTTGAGATATTCTCCTGGGCAATGCTGATCCACCAGCAGGAGCTCTCCCAAACTTCCCTTGAGCAGGAGATGGAGACTAAGGAAACCTAGTTGGAAGTGACCGTGACTGACCACACACTGTGGGTTCACCACCACCAAAAATGCCAATGCAACGATAGCAACCAAGTGCAGGAATACCCAAGGTCTCCACAAACAAGGAAGCACAGGGACTCAGGAAAAGCCCAGATCTCGGTACAGACAAATTTTCTTGAGTTTGTGGTGGTCTCCATAGTTTCCTTGACAGAGTAAATTAGTCAAGTGTTGAGCTCCACACTCAGAGCCAGACTTCTGCGACCTGAATGTGTTTAGACCTAGAGCAGGTATGTCCATGCTGGAATGCATAGAACATGATGGAGCCCTGAAATGATACACTCAGCATCTTCCCTGCTGCCAAATCAGGAATGAAAGGTCTTTACAATAAATGAGGGCAAAGATTTCAGTGTTTAATTCCATTCCTTCAATGCTGAAGGAGCACGAGGATGAACAGAGACCTCTCTAGGAAAGCTGGACTTCCCATCAGC
Source organism: Scolopax mira (assembly GCA_004320125.1). Lineage (NCBI taxonomy): Eukaryota > Metazoa > Chordata > Aves > Charadriiformes > Scolopacidae > Scolopax > Scolopax mira. The sequence continues at coordinate 1,207 of BJBW01025565.1, forward strand.
CTGCTGGGATCTCCTCCAGAGTCCCTCAAGAGAGAAACACGTGCTTCCTTGGGGTCATTTCTGTACATTTCTCCTTACCCATCATTTCCTTCTTGCTTTCCTCCAACTTTGCACACCCACACCATACCCTCACCTCTACCAGCTCCTCATATCCAAACAGCTCCCCCAACAAATTACCACCCTCTTTAGAGAAGCGGTAAGAGGACATCTGAGAAGGAAAGGCCCCATCCTAAAGAACCTGGTTGTGTCATGCTTGGCCATTCTTGTTATACCTGGGATGTTGTTGCCTGCCTGAAAATATTCAAAGTAATACTAATAATATCCTCCCACTGAGGGATCCTACAACTTCACTGAAACCACGATATTTTAAAGTGGTAATTGGATTCTTCATTCAAGGAATTAAGAAACACAGACTCTGTAAATCTTTCTTGGCTTGTAACACTGTTTATAAGCATATCTGTAGTATCGGCGTGGGTTTTTCTGTTGTTGGGGGTTTTTTTTCTGGTATATTCCCAGCTCTTCTCCTGGACAGCCATTTCCACTTCCTGGCTCATATTGCATGAACATTTTTTATAATACTTCTTTCATCTGATTTTAAAAATGCTTTGATCAAAATCTCTCTTCTGAAAACAGAATGTGGTTTGAATCATCAAGCCGTGACTATTGCTAATAAAAGGAAAGAACTGACTTTTAATGACTTTGCTGGTGTTTGTGTGATCCAAAAAAGAAATCACTGGGAATATACCTGCAAGTAACAGAGGCCCCTTTAGTACTTATTTTGTGTGAATTGTTTTTCCAGGCTTTTTTTTTTTTTTCTGTTGTTGTTAGAATTTTTATGGAGTCATCCAAGAAGCTTTGTTTGGTTTTATTTTTAAAGCATACAAATTTGACTGACTTTAGCTTTTTTTCTCTGGAGATACCTTGTGTGAAACAAAGATTTTTCACTGCAGAAAAATCTGTTCCATGAACGCTCGCATTTTGAAACAGCTCTAGAGAGGTAAACATATGGTGATACTTGCTAACTAGCATTTTAACCTTTCAGCCTATGGATATCCTTTTTCTCCCCCGAAACTGACACAGCAGAGATCATTACAAGGACCTTCATTCACACGGTATCCCCAGATCACCCATTGGTGATGTGACGATCCCAAATGCTTTCATTCCCATCGAAAAGAGCAAGCCAAGAAAGGTCTATGTGCAATGGGAACCCCACCACGGCTAGGACAGCCAGTTGCCCCTCTCCAGTGGGCCCAGCCCCACATACATCAACATCAGGACTGGAAACTGGGAAACAGAGTCCTACAAAGCTGAGGGCAATCTGCTTTCTGTTTTCTCCCGCGGTGGAAGTGCACGGACATCTGCTCTTCATTAAATGCAACTTTTTTTGGCTAGATACAGGTAGTGTGTTTTCACTCGGTAGCTCTGGCATTAAAATCTTATCTTGTGATTTACTAATTTTAAGGGAGAAACTGTCAAATCTTCACTTGCAGGTGTCCTGTGCTGAAGAATCCACCAAATCTGTGGCCAGGCTGGCCGAGAGGTTCCTTGTGTCCGGGTGTCTTGCCTGCAGCCTGAACTGGTGATACATCAACAGCCACATCTCTTTAAGCCTCTGCCTGCTCAATCAGAGAGTTGCCTGCTGTCAGAAGCACTCCTGACCTAAGACTACTCTCTTAATCTTCTCCAAATATACAATTTTGTTCCCGATCTTAGCTTGTGCCCATCTCTTTTCTGCACTTCTTCTGGAGTCTTCGTTTACCAGAGCCACCCCCATCCATCCATTACACTCCCACCCTAGATCTTGGCAAAGCAATGCCTCTGGAACTAGCCATAATGAAAAAAACCCCATAATTTTAGGTCTTTTTTCTTCCTCTTAGGTCTTTTTTCTTCCTCTTAAGACACCATCTACTACATCCAGTTCTGCATGCTTCCAGCCACTCGGTTCTGCCCTTGAACAATTAACTAAGTGTGAGAATAACGATGTGGCTCATTTGAGGTTTTGTTTCCACTCAGATGGGAGTTAATCTCCCCTGCGAGTTCGAACATTTCTTTTCCTGATGAATTGTTTGTTTTTTGATTCTGGATGATTTCTAAGAATAGCAGTTTGGGTTCCATAAAAATTTACTCTTGTGCTTTGATTCATTGCACTTAAAGATGCTGTTGTCATTCTCCCAAGTGTTGGCATGCAGTATTTGACAAGCTTCAATGGAGAAAATTCCTAGAATATAAGAACAAGACCTTGGACTTTGACTTCATTTTCTTTTCTTTTCTCTGCAGACGCAAAATGGATGTTTATTTTTCATTAGCAATGCCACAGGATTTTTGAAGGCATGTTCCCTTTGGTTTTCAGACTGACTCTTTTTTTCCGGCTTTAGATTTGTCCAAGCTTCTACCCTTTGTTCTCTGCGGATGTTATTCTAGTGGGCCACCGCTCCCGAAGGAAACACAGCCATGCCTTGATGTGTCATGTGGCTTCCACAGTGGTGTGAGTTTGTTGAACTAGGAGAACTGGCTTGGGACTAGGCAGTAGCCAGGGACTTAATGGCTACAGCGACTGCCTCGAAGGCGAGTGTCTTCTCGTCCATGTGTCCAATGGTTAGAAAAAGGCAGGGCAACCAGCACAAGCTCACAGGTGGGGATGGCACCTGCAGGAGGTCTCTTTGGGGTCCCAGGTCCCCTCACATTGTGAAGTTCTTCCCAACCCTACACAGGTTGGGGCATCCTCTTAGCAGGATGTTCTGAGAAGCAGGAAGTCAAGAGTGAGATGTTGGATGAAGCAGCCAGCACTTGGCATTGCCCCCACGGTGGTCCATGGAGGTGCTCTGGCAGGTCCGTAACCACCCTGTGAAGTCAGTCATTGCCATTGGGGTTATCCCCAGTCCCAGAACTTGCACAGTTTAACTGGAGATGTTAAAGCAGTGGTGGCATTAGCTCTTGGTCTGTCCTTTGCTGGCAGAACGTACAAGTGTGACTCCCCCAGCACAGCCTGAGTCACATGAAGAGTGACATCTCTGGCAGCAGAGGTTTCTAACCTGAATCCTGCAGATTTTCTCATATCTGATGTAAAACCCTGGTTTGTCTACCTCCTGCTTCCAGAACCAGAAGCACTTTTGCCTTAGCTCTGCCCACTTGGTTATTTTAATGCCTTTTGACCTAGGTACATTTATAAGAACCGCCAGTCACCCAGATTGCTGCAGCTGATGCCATCTCATGTGAATCACCCTAGCTCCAAAGCTTTGATTTGCTGGTTTGGTTTTTTTATTATTATTATTTCCATTTTTATTTTTAAGACAAGCTTTCCTCATCTCTCACCCCACTGGGAAGCGCTCAGGCTCCGGGGTAATGTCAGGTTCCTGTAAGTGCTAGAGAGCTTCCTGGTGGCCTGGAGCTTCAAGCCAGCATCCACCCACATTTGTGGTGCCTTTGAACTGCTTATAAATAAATTGTGCTCATGCGCTGTTTCGTGGGCAACCATGGGACCGAGGGGAAGCCACTCAGATCTCAGGCACAACGTACAGACTCTGGTGTCATCCCAGACATTCATCAATGCTGAAACCCTTATGAAATCCAGAAGAGGTTCTGACATGCGATTTGCTCACTCTATCACGGGGGTTGGGAGAAAAATTTATTTTTTAGGAAAACAAGTGAGCGAGCAAGCGAACTGGCAGAACTCCTGCCACAAGGAATGAATTTGCACACACACTTTGATCCCTTTATGATTTTTTTATTTGTGTTAGCCACATCCTCTTCACTGCACCACTCAGCAAAAGATGCTTTAAATTAGATGAGGCTTGGAAAACACTCTCTTTGTGGCTCCCTCCTTCCCTCCCCTTCTCCCCCCAAGTCTTGCCTGCCCCTGAGGCTTAGTATTGGTCTGGTAGCCAGAGCCTTGCCTAACATGAAACTGGCACAAATGAAAAGGCGGATAAATAAACGTCCAGGAATCTTGTTTGTCATATTTAATCCATCACGTTTCCCAAACAGCCTGGTCAAAAAATTCTGCAGGAGTGTTTACATCATCCTGATTGAAAGCTACATCCGTGCATATAAATACCATTCCTCAACGTAGCTCCAGTTTCACGTGAAGGCAGCTATCATCCTGTCTGCCCTCACCACTGCAAAAATTAAAAAATTAAAAACCTCTTTGCATTCTTCTTTCTCTCATTCCTGCCTAATCCAGCCTCCAGCACTTGCACACTTCTTTGTTTTTTTCCTTCCTTTTCTCAAGTCTTCTGGTTAGTGTTGCCCAATTCTGTGATTTCCTGGTAAACGCAATGGGTGATGAGCAAGTGGAATTCATGAGCCCGTGAAGAGATGGTTAGAATCATAGAATCGTCCAGGTTGGAAGGGACCTTTAAGATCATCTAGTCTAACCATCAGCCTAACTCTGATATTAAAAAAAAAGCCAAAAAACCCATACAACCTCCCCACATCACTAAACCATGTCTCTAAGCACCATGTCAACCCATCTTTTGAAAACCATGGTGCCTCAACCACTGCCCTGGGCAGCCCATTCCAAGGCTTAATAACCCTTCCTGTGTAAAAAAATTTTCCAAATATCCAATTTGAACCTCCCCTGGTGGAACTTGAGGCCGTTTCCTCTTAAAGAAGGTTAATCTGCTCTTAGGTTAATCTCCATGCTAATCAAAGTGGCGCAATGCAAGCACTTAGATATGCAACCTGGTAGGGGTTTGCATCATCACCAGTCACACGTTGGGTACTGTGGGGCTGGGAGCAGTGATTCTGCTTTGAGGTGGGAAAATCCACAAGAAACACAAGTCAAGCCGGTGAAAATGAGGGATGTTTTCCATTTAAGTGACTGGAAGGTGCAACTGGAATAAGAAAAAAAGCTATTTCATCACTAGATCAGGGAATGGAAGTTGGACAGTGATCCTCTATCCAGGCAATCAAGTACAAGAGATCATGGTGGTGAAGTTTAGAAAGGAGCACAGAGACCAACACCTCCCCATGCCATGGGCCAACAAACACTTCTCAACAACTTCAGCTCCACAACAGATTGAACAGTAAGGAAAAAAAAAATAAAAAGCAAAAGGAAACTCTAACCTGAAACTCCAACCATGAGATTTTCTCTCATTAAAAATGAAGTTTTCTGTTTATTTCATGAGCTTCTCCTATTAGAAGAAAACTAACAAAACCTGTCTTTTTCCATCCTCACCCTTCCTTTCAACTATTTTTCTTGTGGCTATAGTTATTTATCGCACTGGATGCAAACCACTGTCTGCAAATCGTGTTTTTCTGTGCTAAATGGTTTCATCAGAAAATGTCACACCAGGTTGTGTCCAGAGGCTCTCATCCAACTCGGACACAAATTTCTATAAAACACTTTGCCCACCCTGAGAACTGCCCTTATGGAGTGAGCCTGACATTGCAATGCACCTTGACACAGACACACAATTAAACAACTTCTTTTTTTAAAAAATTCACCTGGATTTGGCGGTATGATTTTTAACCCTGCTTATGGGCTGTATTGTCCAGAGGCTGGACTTCACAGAAGGATTGGAGACAGACAACCTAGGAATGAAAGGCTTTGAAAAACCAGGCTCTTCCTTGGACATCCCCTTGGGTTTGGGGTGGTTTCTGAGGCCCTTTTCATCAAAAACCTCCAGCCCCAAAAGGAAACAGCACCTGTTTTATTTAGCCAAGCAGCACAGACGTTTCCCAGGTGCCTCTTAACACCCATTAGAATAAAAATAAGGCTGTCAGGTGACACATCACAGATAAATCAGTATTTCGGCTGTCAGAAAATACTCCCCTCTCTACTCCTAAGTACCGTTAGCATCTCAACTTCTGAAATTAGGGCCTTGTGGAGGAGTAAGGCAGACACCGCTATCTCAAGCAATAGCAAACCGTGTAACTTTGTAAGAAGTTTTTAATCCCAGTAAAAAAAAATAAGAGACTGTAAATCCACTTTTACCCTTCCTCCTTCACCTCTTGCCTGCTCAGAAGCAGGAGCTGCTTCTGGCCTCCAGATGTCAAACCCACAAGCTCTTCCCTTTTTGCTATTTCTGCCGTACACTTTGATCTTTTGAAAGGGCTGCCCAGGGAAGAGGGTGGAGGCACAGGGGACCTGGGGGCGGTGGATGCTGCCCCGAACCCACAGACCTCACCTCCTCACTTCCCTTTTTGCCCTTCATAAGCAGGGGGAGGGAAACCCACCCAAAAGGCAGGGTAAAAAAATGGGGAGAGAGGCTGGGGGGATGGCGTTGGGAAGAGATGGGCGGAAAGGCAGAGAGGATGCAAAGAGGGAAGGGGTGATGATGAGGAAGGCAGCTGCTGGGGGGGGCATGGCTGAGAAGAAGGGGGGCTAGAAGGCACTTTCCCATGGACTCGGTGCCAAGGTCTGAGCGGGGATGGGTCTTGAGGGCTAACACCTTGAAACCCACACTCTCTCCAATAAAAAAAATACCATTCTATGACTCTATTATTCTGAGATTGGCTGCAAAAGGCCTGCAGCAGCGGCAGCTCACCAGGTGCCTCCCCAAAACTCAGCTCCATCAAGTCTGTCTCAGCCCCTTGATTCAATGCAGCTCTGCCCAGCAGAGATCCTGGTACAGGTCAGCTGCCATCCACCTCCCACGGTCCTGCAAGCTTGCACGCAGGTCTAAGCCCAGAGATGCAATGAGTTTACTGCATCCAAGGCACACCAATAGGGCAGGAGGTTGTTGAGACCTCCTGAAGCACGGTTAACCATTTTCCAGCCAGATAGGGATAAACTGCAAAAAACAACAGTGAGTTTGGGAGTTACGCCAGAGCATGAGAGTGGTCCTCTCACGTGAGCTCAGTCTTCATTTGGGATGAGGCACGTGGGTGACCTCAGTGGTCTCCTGAGGAATCGTGGTTGGAGGTGACCATCATCACCAAGCTCAAAAAGGGAACGATCAGGGTATCATAGTAGGGAAAAGGCGCACCTTCACAGAAACCCAAGCCAGCAGCAAGCACCAAGTGGAGCACTAGGTTGAGATTTAGAAGGTAAAACACTCGAGTCTGTGTCGAATTTCCCTTTCCTCTACCCCCCAGCACCCACCTGGTTGCCTGCTATTCTCCAGCCCTCCATTTCTACGCCCACCCCGATCCCAGCCCCTGTCACCTCATTGCTCATTGTGGCACAGCCCAGGGTGATGACAGGCAGACTTTCCACGTTTCACGGGACTCCAACGTGAGCACTCCATGGGTCAGCAACCTCCTCGGCCACCTCCTCATCCCCAGAGGAGCCTGCAGGTGCCTGGAAGACAAGGGACCATGCTGTGGGGATGCTGTATCCTCCCAGGCATCCACCACCTATCTTCTTCTGGGTGTTTTGTGGTAGCCACAACGGTGTAAAAACTAAAAACGGTGTCAACAAAGTGCAAACAGGTGTTTTCTATATATACACCAAGGTGTACATATGCATGCACGTATATCCCCAACGTGGCACTGAAACTATTTGCTGGTTTTCGTTTAAAAGCTTCAGTTTTGCCCCCAGGCACTTGGGAAAACAAGGCCACAATATGCATTACAGACAGATACCACCACAGAAATCTCCTCTCCTGCAGCTGTGGCAACTCTTTCCCTTATAAACATATCAAGTTGAGATCAAAATTCGCTCCCTCCAAATGAATTCTTGCATCCCCACTAGCTGCATATTTGTGGCTGTTTAGTATTCCCAATTTAGGCATTGGCAGAAATGAAGAATAAGTGAGTATAAGAACACATATGCTGAGAAATGCAGCGCTGAAGGGTATCCCACCCTTAATTTAAATAGGAGAACTAAAATATCTCGTGTGTGTCTATGTGTGCACACACATATGTGCTTAAGCAAACATTCGATCCGCAGACCCCTCAGCATTTGTTTCTCCTGCGTCACATTTGGAAAAGTGCTAATGGGAAATGTGGGGGAAAAAAAGTAAATATTCTGTTCTGAAGCAACATAGATTACCAACCTGCTTTTCTGACTTTTCTTCTCTCCTGCAGCAAGTAGCAAGCAAATAATGCACTGAATGCTTCTGCTTTCTCCATGTATTATTTAATCCTGTCCCTTCGAACCAGCCTAGATGGGAGCAGCTTTTCTCCAGGTATGTTTTTAACACTCTAAAAATCTTCAATTCCTATTGCCTGCCATCTTCTTGGGGGGAAACAAAAAGCCCTGTCCAAGTCAATTGCCAGGGAAAGGGCTATACTTGCAAGAACTGGACTCAAATCTAGGATTTCTAGGCTAATACAGACTCTGACCATGAGGGAGGGAATGGTTCCCCTTGCAGATACAGACAGTTTAAGGCTGGCACCCATCTGGGTTGTCCTCTTGAGGACCACCAAGGAGACCTGGAGGGACAGTGGCATCAGGGACCCCACATTGTGAACGGCTCAGCAGGTGCAGGGGGCTGCTATGGGACCCCATCTTCAGGGAGAAGCTGGTGGTCCCCCACCTGGGAAATACCCCACATCTCTGCAGCAGCGAGAAGTTTCTTCGAGAAGTTTCTTCAAGAAGTTTCTTCGAGAAGTTTCATCAATAAATATTACGTCCATGCAAAAAAATGGTTGTGATGTTCGCAAGCTTTGCGTGGAAAACGTAGAGTTTGACACCAGAATAAGACTGCTTCTCAAACATCAGCTGTGAAATGTTTCACTGACCATCACGGCTCTCTGAAAGAGCTGTGGGCTGATGGGCGAATCCACGCAACAGCTCAGCGTAGGTTATCTGCTTAACAGGCTCCTCATGTCCTGCCCTTTGTGGAACCCTCCTTTATTACCAGGTCCATCTTGGCTTCCCATGAAGAAGACACTCTTGGGTTGCTATTACCTCAGTGGCTTCTCATTATAAGAGGGCACCAGGAAGGAAATGGGGTGGCACAGCACCGCAGCTACCGCCTTGAAATGCACTATCACATTCCCCAATCCTATCTTCAAACACCCATTTTGCTGCATTATTAGGGTTGGGTTTTTCTTGTATCACACTTGTGCCATGAGGTCTCACGGCGCTCAGGGCTGGAAAAACCACAGAGATATATCCCTCCCTCCAAGTGCTGTGGATGTAAAGGGAGACATTAGAGCAAGGGCCAGCAGCAGGGTGGTTGTTTCTCTTCTTTTTCTTTTTCTTTTTTTCCCTCTCTTTGCACAGAAAACTGCTTACAAAAGGTTGCTCTGGTGGCTTTTCTAAGAGGAACTTTCATACCACACGGAGATTTTAAAATGGGCTGAGCTCAAACAACTTTTTTGCACAGGAGCACACCAGGAGGTGCGACAGAGATGACCAACACCAATAAAAAAAAGACTCGATGTAAACATTTGCCCCAAACATGCTTTTCCCTGGTAATTTCTGTTCTCTAGCTAGAGATGACACCGTGTGGTTGCTTGCCACAGCCTTGAGAGTCAGCATTGATGGAGAAGGGTGGCTTTTCTTGGAGAGCCAGCAATCTCTCGGGACAAATAGCCTCTGAAGCTGTAGAGGGTTAAAAGGCATGGGGGGAATACGTGGTCTGAGGATGAATTTATGAACTCTAATAAAACTGCTAGGAGAGGAAAGATAATCAGGGCAAACTGAAAAATGTTTCAGCATTTGCATTCCTCCACCTTCTGTCCTAGAGGAGGAGAGACGTTCTCCCTCATGTCCTGCCAAAAAAAGAAATGGCTGTAAAACTGCTGATATCATTTTCAGTTCCTCCCCCACTTGGAATCTGCAAACCTCATCCTTGCTTCCCTCTCAGAGAGTAGGAAATGGTTCAGGTTAAATGAGCGTGGAAGCTGGAAAGCCTGGAATTGGAATCATTTCCCCGCTGGCCTTCCAGGGGCTCCAATGGGAAAAGGCCCCAGGCACAACCAGAGAACGAGATCTCCTGCCAGGTCTTCTCCCACTTACACCTCCCAGGGTTTCACCTCACAGGGTCTGTCTGCTTTAGTACTTAGGTGGTGGGGCTGGGCGGGGGAGAGAAGGTTGTTTTTCTTTCCTTCAGCCTTTTCAAATGGGCTTCCAGGGCAAACAAAATAATTGGCTCAGGCAAACGCAGGAGCTGAAAGGCATCACTTGGCAGGTGGAGGTGTCACCTTTCCCATCACTCATTGCCAAGGCGCTCCCTTGGAAGGAGGCAACTATACTCCCTGCCCATCCAGCTACCAACCTCCAGGGTTATTACATGGAAGATGGTGGCACCTTCTATATGTTTCAACATAGGGATCCCTAGAGGGCTTGAAGGGTGATGAATACTCTTTTCAGTGGTTCCCAGTGACAGGACAAGGGGCAACTGGCACAAGCTGGACCATGGGAAGTTCCACTCCAATGTGAGGAAGAACTTGT
>BJBW01025581.1:0-10362 GCA_004320125.1 Scolopax mira
TTAAAGGGGGGCTGTCAAAGGGGGAGGGGCTAAAGGGGGAGGGGGTTTAAAGGGAGGGGCTAAAGGGGGAGGGGCTTAAAGGGTGAGGGGCTTAAAGGGGGGGTTTCAAAGGGGGAGGGGCTAAAAGGGAGGGGCTTAAAGGGGGAGGGGCTTAAAGGGGAGAAGGTCCAAGGGGAGGGGCTAAAGGGGGAAGGGGTGAAAAGGGGAGGGGCTAAAGGGGGAGGGGCGTCGGTAACGAAGNNGGCCACTTATGGGGCAGAGGGGCCACTTGGGGGGCAGAAGGGTCCAGTTGTGGGGCAGAGAGTGTCCACTTGTGGGGCAGCGTCTGCATGTGGGGCTGAGGGGGCCACTTGGGGGGCAGAAGATCCATGTGTGGGGCTGAGAATTCCACTTGTGGGGCTGAGGGGTCCACTTGTGGGGCAGAGGATCCGCTTGTGGGGCAGAGGATCCACTTGTGGGGCAGAGTATCCACNNGGGGGGGGGGGGGCGGGGGGGGGCAGGGGGGGGGGGGAGAGGGTCCACTTGGTGGGGCTGAGGATTCCACGTGTGGGGCTGAGGGGGCCACTTGTGGGGCAGAGGATCCGCATGTGGGGCAGAGGATCCACTTGTGGGGCAGAGTATCCACATGGGGGGCAGAGTATCCACATGGGGGGCTGAGTGTCCACTTGTGGGGCAAAGAGTGTCCACTTGGGGGGCAGAGGATCCACTTGTGGGGCAGAGGATCCACTTGGGGGGCAGGGGAATCCACTTAGGGGGCAGAGTATCCACATGGGGGGCTGAGTGTCCACTTGTGGGGCAGAGGATCCACTTGGGGGGCAGGGGAATCCACATGTGGGGCAGAGGATCCACTTGGGGGGCAGTGTGTGTCCCCCCAGTCCCTCTGCCCCACGGCGCGTCTTCCCTCTAGGGCTCCCCAAGATGGAGGCCACCCAGCCCTATAGCGGCCTCCCCCCCCCGCCGGGATCTGTGGGTCCAGCCCTACGGCTCAGCCCCGGGGACGTCCTGGAGGTGACAGTGGCCGAGGCCGAGCAGCTCTGGTGGCAGGTGGGGACCCCCCTCCGCTATGGGGCAGACCCCCAAGTCCATGGTGGGACGGGGCCCCCGCTATGGGGCAGACCCCTAAGTTCATCCTGGGGTGGACCTGGTTATGGGGCTGGCCCTCTCTGGTCCTTCCAGCCTCCTGGAGGGGCAGAGGGGACCTCACGGCGCCCCATAGCGACCCATAGCACCCCATAGCGCCCCATAGCACCCCATAGTGCCCCATAGCGCCCCATAGCGCCCCACATTTCTTGATCTCTAGGGCAGGAACGTGGCCAGCGGTGACCTGGGCTGGTTCCCCTGCGCCGCCGTCAGACCCTTCGTCAGCGTGAGTCCACTTGGGGGGCAGAAAGTGGGGCGGGGGGTGTCTACTTGGGGGGCAGAGGGTCCACTTGGGGGGCAGACGGGCCCACGTATGGAGCAGAGCAGCCGATGTGTGGGGCAGAGGGTCTACTTGGGGGGCAGAACGGGGGTGTCCATTCCCTGGATGCCTGGGTCCACTTGGGGGGCAGAGGGTCCACTTGGGGGGCAGAGAGGGGTGTCCATGTGTGGGGCACAAGGGTCCACTTGGGGGGCAGAGAAGGAGGGAGGGGGTAAATCTATGGGGCAGGGGAGTGACCCCCAACTCCACTTCTGCCCCACAGGTGCCACTGCCCGATCTCTCCGTCTACTCCTGGTGGGTCTTGCCCCCCCCTTCGCCCCATAGATCTATGGGTCCCCACTCACCCCATAGATCCATGGGAACCCCCCCATCACCCCATAGATCCGTGGGTCCTTCCCCTCACCCCATAGATCTATGGGTCCCCCCATCACCCCATAGATCCATGGGAACCCCCTCATCACCCCATAGATCCATGGGAACATCCCATCACCCCATAGATCTATGGGAACCTCCTCTCACCCCATAGATCTATGGGTCTCCCCATCACCCCATAGATCTATGGGAACCTCCTCTCACCCCATAAATCTATGGGTCCCTCATCACCCCATAGATCCATGGGTCCCCCCTCACCCCATAGATCCATGGGGCCTCCATCCCTCCTGGTGGCCCCCCATCTCCTCCTTCATCCTGGTGGCCCCTCTCCTTCCTCCCCCCCCTCCGGTGACCCCTCCCCGCCCCATAATTCCCAGAATCCCCCAGGTTCGCCGGCCCCATGGATCGGGGCGGGGCCGAGGAGATCCTGGCCCCACGGCGCGACGGGACCTTCTTGGTGCGACAACGAGCCAAGGACGGGGGGGAATTCGCCATCAGCATCAAGTAGGACCTTGAGAAGTGGGTGGGACCTTCATCTATGGGGCGGGGAAGAACATCTATGGGGCGGGGAAGATCATCTATGGGGCTGGGGGAAACTTTCCTGCCCCATAGATTCCGTGGGGAGGTGAAACACATCAAGGTGTTGACCGGCGAAGGGCTCTACCGTCTCACCGAGAAGAAGGTCTTCAAGGGGTTGGTGGTAAGAGATGGAGACCCCCCCACCCCCCCAAAATGGGTCTGCCCCACACTTATGGGGCTGGGGAAGGTGGAGCTGAGGCCCCGCCCCACACACGCCCCTGATTGGTTGGGACAGGAGCTGGTGGAGTTCTACCAGAGAAGTTCCCTCAAGGATTGTTTCAAGGCCTTGGACACGAGCTTGGAGGTGGCCTTCAAGGAGCCCCACAGCGGGGAGGGGGCGCGGCCATCGGGTAGGATGTGTGGGGCGGGGTGTGGGGCGGGGTGTGGGGCAGGGTGTGGGGCAGGGTTCTCCCCTCCCCAAATCAGTGGGGCGGAGGTGGGGGCAATGGGGAGGGTCCATCAAGGGGGAGAAGGGTGGGGAAGTCAAGGTGGGGTGGAGGTTGTGGGGTGGAGATGGAGGTTGTGGGGCGGAGGTTGTGGGGTGAGGGGTCCTTCTGTGGGGTGAAGGTGGGGCGGAGGTTGTGGGGCAGTAGGATGGAGGTTGTGGGGTGGGGGGACCCTCTGTGGGGTCAAGGTGGGGTGGAGGTTGTGGGGCAGAGGTTGTGGGGTGAAGATGGTGGGTCCCTCTTTGGGGTCAAGGTTGGGTGGAGGTTATGGGGCAGTGGGGTGGAGGTTGTGGGGTGGAGGTTGTGGGGCAGAAGGTCCCTCTTTGGGGTCAAGGTGGGTCAGAGGTTGTGGGGTGGAGGTTGTGGGGCAGTAGGATGGAGGTTGTGGGGCAGAGATGGAGGTTGTGGGGCCACCTCAAGGAGAACTTCCCGGAGGAAGAACCAATGATGGGACCAGTTGATGGAGAACGATGGGACCAGTTGGGTTGTGGGGCCACCAGTTGAGGTGGGACAATGGGACCAGTTGGGGGTCCTGGAGCCAGTGGGACCAGTTGGGTCCTTGACCAGTGGGACCAGTTGGGTTGTGGGTCCAGGTTGGGGGGAGCAGGAGATGGTGGGGACGTGGTGATGGGGGGCCACCTCAAGAAGAACTTCTTGGTGGAAGAACCAGTGATGGGACCAGTTGGGTTGTGGGGCCACCAGTTGAAAGGGGGGGACAATGGGACCAGTTGGGGGTCCTGGAGCCAGTGGGACCAGTTGGGTTGTGGGTCCATGGGGAGAAGGGGACACCTTGGGGGACGTGGTTATGGGGGGCCACCTCAAGGAGAACTTCCCGGTGGAAGAACCAATGATGGGACCAGTTGATGGAGAACGATGGGACCAGTTGGGTTGTGGGGCCACCAGTTGAAAGGGGGGGACAATGGGACCAGTTGGGGGTCCCGGACCAGTGGGACCAGTTGGGGGTCCTGGAACCAGTGGGTCCCAGTTGTGGGGAGGAGCTGGTGGGGACGTGGTGATGGGGGGCCACCTCCAGAAGAACTTCTTGATGGAAGACCCCACTTGGGAATTTCTTTCCTTCCCTTTTTCCTTTGGCTTCCTCCTTCCCCCTCCCCCCCTTTGACCTTGACCCCTCCCCCTTGACCTTGACCTTGACCCCTCCCCCCAGGATTTTCCCGCCTTTTGGGGGCGGCCAAAGCTCGTTACGATTTTTGCGCCCGGGACCGACGAGAACTTTCCCTCCGTCGCGGCGACGTCGTCCGTGTCCTCAGCAAGAGGGGACCCCCCGGCTGGTGGAAAGGAGAGATTTATGGGCGGGTACGACCCCTCCCCCCCCCCCCCCCTCCGCCCCCCCCCCCCCCCCCCCCTCCCCCTCCCCCCTCCTTCCCCTCCCCCCACTTTGAGGACTTGAAGCTTCTCCCCCCTCCCCCCTCTCTCCAGGTGGGTTGGTTCCCGGCCAACTACGTGGAGGAGGAGTCTTCGGAGTACTGCTGACCTTTGACCTTTGACCTTTGAGCTCGGGAAGGGGGGCGTGACCCCCCCGCCCCTCCCCCCACCCACCCACACACCCAACCCCATCCCCCACCTGAGGGAGGGGGGAATAAAGGAGGAGGAAGAGTTGATGGGGAAAAGGTGGAGGGGAGGTCACGGGGTCGAGGTCATGGGGTCAAGGTCAAAGGGGAAAGGTCAAAGGGTGAGGTCATGGAGGCCAAGGTGATGGAGAGAAGATGGGGGTCGCGGTCATGGGTGGGAGAGGTCACGGGGTCAAGGTCATGGAGGTCACGGGGTCAAGGTCATGGGGAGGGACAAGGTCACGGGGTCAAGGGCGTGGGGTCAAGGTCAAAGGGGAAAGGTCAAAGGGTGAGGTCACGGGGTCAAGGTGATGGAGAGAAGATGGGGTCGAGGTCATGGTGGGTTGAGGTCACGGGGTCAAGGTCATGGAGAGGACAAGGTCATGGGGTCAAGGTCATGGGATAAGGGAGGTCACGGGGTCAAGGTCACGGGGAACGAGGTCACAGGTCAAGGTCATGGGTGGGAGATGAGGTCACGGGGTCAAGGTCACGGAGCAGAGAAGGTCACAGGGTCAGGGTCATGGTGGGGTCGGGGTCATGGGTGGGGACAAGGTCACGGGGTCAAGGTCACCGGGTCGAGGTCATGGGGTCAAGGGTCATGGAGAGGAGAAGATCGTGGGGCCAAGGTCATGGAGAGGTCAAGGTCACGGGGTCAAAGGCCACCGGGATGATGTCACAGGGTCAAGGTCGTGTGTGGGGACAAGGTCACGGGGTCAAGGTCAAAAGGACGACGTCACGGGGTCAAGGTCAATTGTATTTTTTTGGGGAAAATTCTTACAAAAATGGGTCGACGATAAAAAAAAAACAAAGCGAAAAGATGAGAAAATGAGCAAATTTGGGGTTTTGGGGTTTTTTTTTTGGAGGGGGGATGGGTGGGGGGTGGGGAAGGGAAAATCTGGAGGAAAAAACCCTTTAAAAAGGGGGGGGGGGAGGGGAAAAAAAGCGCAATTTTTACCAAAATTGTCTTTTCTGAGGGTCGAGAAGAAAAAAGGCGAAAGGGAAGCAAAATCGGGGTGAAAAAGGCAAAATTTGGTGACGCCCAAAGCGGGATTTGAAACTTTGAAAGTGGTGACTTTTCCCCCCAAAAAGGGAGGATTTTTTTCCCCCAAAGTGGTGATTTTTTCCCCCAAAGTGGTGATTTTTAGCAAAAAGGGGTGATTTTTCCTCAAAAGTGATGATTTTTCCCCAAAATCACCATTTTAGTTACGAGGTTGGGGGGGTCGTTGTCATTTTGGGGGGTGATTTATGGGGAACGTGGAGCCTCCTTTTTTTTTTTTCCCCAAAGGGTGAGAATTCGCCTCGTTTTCTCAGCGTTTGGTTTTGGGGTTTTTTGGGGGTTTTTTTGGGTGAAAATTCCCCGGATTTGGGAAAATTCAGCAATTCCAGGATTTCTCACAAATCCAGGGGTTGGGGTGGGAACAGGGGGCGTCGCTCCAGATGCCCCCGAGGCCGATGGTCCCACAATCCTCTTCCTCCCTCTCCTTCTTCTTCCACGTGTCCCAGTAGCTGCAAAACGGGGGAAAATCACCCAAAAACGGGCAAAACCCACGAAAATTCCAAAAAAAAAAAAATTCCCTCGTTTTAAGCCCCAAAAACGGGCAAAAAAACGCTTTTTTTTCGCCACCAAAACGCCCCCAACCCCCCAATTTTTCCACCCTAAAACCTCAGGGATTGTGTCAAAATATAATTAAAAAACTAAAGTTTTGGGTTTGGGTGGTTTTTCCCCTTTTTTTTTTGGTGTTTTTTTGGTTTTTTCCCGATTCTGGGGGATTTTTACCTTAAATTGACCCGTTGGCCGTTGGTCCAGACCCACGTTCCTTCCACCAGTTCGTCCGTCGCCCCCAACCAGTAGGTCCCAGTTTGGATGTTTTCCATCAGGAAATTCTAACCCCCCCACCCCCCAAAAAAAAAGCCCCAAATTTGGTGAATCTGGGTTAAAAAAAATGAGGATTTTTGAGATCCCGCCCCAAATGTTTCCCTGGGGGAATTTCTACCCCCAAAAAAACTCCCAAAATTGGTTAAAACGCTCCCAAAATGAAGAATTCTGATGGATTATGCAGCATCTTGAGGATTTGGGGATTATCCGGGCAAAGTCTGAGTGGTTTTTGGGGTAAAAAATGACTAATTTGGGTCTGATGAGGAAAAGGGCTCTGAAAATGAGTTTTTGGAGGATTTTTCACCATTTTCATCACTTTTCCCCCAAAACTAAGAAGCTGACGACAACGGAACGTGGCTTGACCTTTGGAACTTCCCTCCCCCCTCACTATTTCTAGGCCAAACTGGCCGATTTTGGTGAATCTGGGTTAAAAAAAAGAGGATTTTTGAGATCCTGCCCTGAATGTTTCCCTGTGGGAATTTCTACCCCCCCAAAAAACCCAAAATTGGTTAAAACGCTCCCAAAATGAAGAATTCTGATGGATTATGGAGCATCTTGAACCTTTTGGGGGTTATCCAGGCAAAATCTGAGTGGTTTTTGGGGTAAATAGTGAATAATTTGGGTCTGTTGAAGAAAAGGGCTCCGAAAATGAGGTTTTTGAGGATTTTTCACCATTTTCATCACTTTTCCCCCAAAACTAAGATGCTGACGACAACGGAACTCGTGTGACCTTCGACGCCTCCCTCCTCCCTCACTATTTCTAGGCCAAATTGGCCAATTTTGGTGAATCTGGGTTAAAAAAAAGAGGATTTTTGAGATCCTGCTACGAATGTTTCCCTGTGGGAATTTCTACCCCCAAAAAACCTCCCAAAATTGGTTAAAATGCTCCCAAAATGAAGAATTCTGATGGGTTATGGAGCATCTTGAACCTTTTGGGGGTTATCCAGGCAAAATCTGAGTGGTTTTTGGGGTAAATAGTGAATAATTTGGGTCTGTTGAAGAAAAGGGCTCCGAAAATGAGGTTTTTGAGGATTTTTCACCATTTTCATCACTTTTCCCCCAAAACTAAGATGCTGACGACAACGGAACTCGNNAAAGGCTTTTGAGCCCCTGCGTTGTGTCCGGGGGGGCCTTTTTTTTCCCAAACCGGCCGTTTTTAGGGCTGGGAAAGTGGTGATTTTTGGGCGTCCCACCTGCTCTGCCTCGGAGGTGACGATGAGGAGGTGGGCTCCCAGGTGGGTGCAGGTTTCTCGTGCCTCCCCCCACGGCGCCGTCTCCGTCGAGAAGAAATAACAGCTTTTGTCAAAATTTTTCCACCCGACCGAGCATTTCCTCCCGTCGGTCACCGACCTACAAACCAGCCCTGAAACGCCCCAAAAAAAACCCCAAATCGGGCAAAAACCAACATCATTTCCCTCCACCACCAACCCCTCCGCCCTTCCTCGAGGGGCGAGGCTCCAAATCGGGAGAAATCACCCAAATTTTCCCCTCGGCGCCGGCGGAAAAGGCATTTAGGGGTGAAAATTCAAGTTTTTCGCACCGAGTGGACCAAAATCACCCATTTTTTACCTGTTATATCCTGCAATTCTTGGTAATATTGGTGCATCCCGCTCCGCAGCCGCGTCAGCTGCCGCCGCGTCTCCCCCAGCTCCTGACGAACTTTGGGGGGATAAAGCACCAAAAAACCATCAAAACCACTTCATTTTGCCCAAATCTTGACTTTTTCACCCCTGGGATTTATTGTTTTTCACCACGTGGAAAGGGCAGTTTTCTGCCCAAATTTCCTATGTCGCCGCGTGGGGTTTTTTTTTTCCCCCCTTTATTGGCATTTTCCCCACGATATCACCCAATTTTTCATTTAATTTATCCCCCCCTTTGGCAGAAATTAAGGGGTTTTACCCCAAATATCTGATTTTTGCAGGATTTTCAGCCTCCGTTTAATTAATCGCCCTTTTGGCAGAAATTAAGGATTTTTTCCCCAAATATTCAATCGTCACAGGATTTTCCCATAGGATTTTCATCCTTCATCTAAATAATCCCCCCCCTTTGGCAGAAATTAAGGATTTTTTCCCCA
Organism: Scolopax mira; assembly: GCA_004320125.1. Taxonomy (NCBI): domain Eukaryota; kingdom Metazoa; phylum Chordata; class Aves; order Charadriiformes; family Scolopacidae; genus Scolopax; species Scolopax mira. The sequence continues at coordinate 8,336 of BJBW01025581.1, forward strand.
AATATTTGATTTTTGCAGGATTTTCAGCCTCCATTTAATTTATCACCCTTTTGGCAGAAATTAAGGAATTTTTCCCCAAATATTCAATTGTCTCAGGATTTTCATCCTTCCTTTAATCAATCACCCTTTTGGCAGAACTTAAGGATTTTTTTAAATTTTTCGGTTTTGGAGCAGAAATTAGGAGCAGTTTAAAAAAAAAAAAATCCAAAAGAATTTCAAAATAATTCCATTTTTTCCCTAATTTACCCCAAACCGGCAAAAAACGGTGCCAGAAAAGAACCAAACGCCCCCAAAACGCCGTAAGAACCCACCGGTTTCTTCATTTTCTGAGTAGTTCGACCTCAAAAGCCTCAATTCCTCCAAAATTTCCATTTCTGAAAGGGAAAGTGAATGAAAAATGAATTAAAAAAGAAGAAGAAAAATAAATTTTTAAAAATTTGCCCAATTTATGGATTTTTTTTAGGAGGAGAAGGGGATTCTGGAGGGGAAATTTGGTGTTAAAAGCCCCCAGAATTTCAAATTCCCACCTGGAATTCAATCCCCAAATTCAAATTTGAAATTAAACCCAAATTCAAACTTCCTCCTGGAATTCAATTCCCAAATTTAAATTTAAATGTGGAATTAAAACTAAATTTAAATTCAAATGTGGAATTCAATCCCCAAATTCAAATTTCCACGTGGAATTCAATCCCTAAATTAAAATTTGGAATTAAATCCAAATTCCGATGTGGAATTTAATCCCCAAATTAAAATTCAAATATGAAATTTCATCCCCAAATTCTAATTTTCAGGTGTGGAATTCAAACCAAATTTAAATTTCTACGTGGAATTCAATCCCCAAATTCAAATTTGGAATTAAATACAAATTTCAATGTGGATTTCCATCCCCAAATTTAAATTTAAATGTGAAATTAAATCACCAAATTTAAATTCAGGTGTGAAATTCAATCCAGATTCAAATTTCCTCGTGGGATTCAATCCAAATTCAAATTTCCTTGTGTAATTTAATCCAAATTCAAATTTCCAGGTGGAATTCAATCCCCAAATTTAAATTTCCTCATGGAATTCAATCCAAATTCAAATTTCCACGTGGAATTCAATCCCCAAATTCAAATTTCCAGGTGGAATTCAATCCAAATTCAAATTTCCAGGTGGAATTTAATCCAAATTCAAATTTCCTCATGGAATTTAATCCAAATTCAAATTTCCACGTGGAATTCAATCCAAATTCAAATTTCCACGTGGAATTCAATCCCCAAATTCAAATTTCCTCATGGAATTCAATCCAAATTCAAATTTCCTCATGAAATTTAATCCAAATTCAAATTTCCAGGTGGAATTCAATCCCCAAATTCAAAATTTGGAATGAAAATCCAAATTCCGATGTGGAATTCCATCCCCAAATTGGAATTCCTGCGTGAAACGATGGATTTTTAACATTCAAAATGTTCTTTTTTTTTAATTTTTTTTTGTAAATTTTTTTTTTAACCAAAATGGGCGTTTTTCAGCCCAAAAGACTCACGCTTGAGCAGGGCCAGGGTGAGGAGCAGGGCCCAGGCCACCGCGCTCAGGGCCACCAGGACGTAGAGAGGGGCCACCGAGAGGCCCCGCCCACCCCCCGCCTTGGGGTCCCCCGGAGCCACCTCACCTGGGGGGGGGGGAGAGAGAAATTGGGGTGAAAAACGGCGATTTTGGGGTCTGAGGCCTCCAAGGGTCACGGTTTGGAAATGGGAGGGGGGAGAGAAATTGGGGTAAAAACGCACTTTTTGGGGTTTGAGGTCTCCAAGGGTCGTAGTGAGGGAAGGGGGGGGGAGAGGATTTGGGGTGAAAAACCTGATTTTGGGGTCTGGATGATTCTGAGGGGTAAAGGGGGGAGAGAGAAATTGGGGTGAAAAACCTCAGTTTTGGGTCTGGATGAGTCTGAGGGGTAAGGGGGGGGAGAGAAATTGGTGTGAAAAACCTCATTTTTAGGTCTGGATAAGTCCAAGGGGTAAAAGGGGGAGAGAGAAATTGGGGTGAAAAACTGC
>BJBW01025602.1:0-18648 GCA_004320125.1 Scolopax mira
CTAAGTTTCTGCAACTTTAGAGAGAAGTACTAAGAAGATTAACTTTGCATTACAGTACTTCATTTACTACTTTAGCAGCTATGCAGCACCTTCTGGAAGACCAAAAATCACTGTTTCATGTAACTATTAGCTTCCTGCAATAACTAATGACTTGGAGGAGAGTCAGGTTAGCCTCATTTTTAGTGTTAAAAGACAGAGCACTATGTTACAAATACACATGCAATACTTTCAAGGAAAATAACTCAGGTAATAGTCAAGATAACAAGCAGGTTCCCAGATAAAAGAAAGACAAAATTAAGAAGTCAGTTAAGAGCCTCATCAACATTATTCAGATGGATACAAAAAAAGTTAACCACAAGTCAATTAAGATAACTCCTTCACATTTTAAACAAAAAATACTCCCTAAAACCCCACCTTCCTTCCTGCCTCACCAATATCTTATCCGAACAAAACTAAGAGTCTTCAAACTTTTTTGACTGAGATTCATGGAGAAGTTTGAAACTTGAAAAGATTAACTACTTAAATGAGATTAAATTTAATAAAAAGTCTAAGCAATACAGCTTTAGGGATTTGCTACAGCTGGGCTCTTGATAAAGAGAAGTCATTCATGAAGGAGTCAGGACTAAAGGCAGATCTATACCAATACTTTTAAATTATGAGCTAATACTGGAAGTAATTTGGGGGAGGGTGAAGAAATTAAAGCACCTCTAGAATATAGTTACACAAACACACACACAAAAAGAATCAGTGAATGATCTTCATCAGTGTCATAAAAAGATAAGATATCCAAAATTTGATAGAGGAAGAAAAAAAATAAATAATTTACTCCATGTATTAGGCCCATTTGGTGTAAGTTTATATTAAACCTTTCATACAAGAGGCATTCCAAACACTATTCTACAAGAATATTTAAAGTAATTTATCATGCAAAAGCAGGTTCTTCACATAAAACTCCTTTCAGAGATGCATGTTGTTAAAAATCTGTGGGTAAAGGGATTTTGAGTGCTGAAGAGCCACCTAATTGCTTCAGCAATACTGAAAATTAGTACTATGACACTTGAAATAACTCAGTTCTGCAGAGTTGCTTTGGGAAAAACCTGATCTCTCTGTGTTGCCTTCAGAGTAATCCAAAATCATCATGACTATGAGGAACAGAAAAATAATCAGACAACACCATGGATTCTTAGAAGGCATGGTCTCAGTATGAAGACTTTGCAAATTAACCATGTAGATTTATAAACATGCCTATAAAAGTTAGGCATAAATCTCTGGTCCAGAAATACTGAGCAGCAGTTTCATAAACTGTTTTACCTCCAAAAAGATGCATGTAACATCTTAAAAGGTACAAAGTATTTGAAAGGAATAATAATCATTCTTCTACAAAGGAACTTGAGAGCCACTGAAATATTACAATCCTTGCCATGGATTTCAACACAGATCAAAAATAAACTCCTGAGATACAACTTCTATTCTGATGCAGGCACAAGTGAAAAAAGTTGCAAATGAAAGGGTATTTCCTTCTCTACGTGCACTTCAAGAAGCATTTTAGCAAGAAGTTAACTAGAATTCTTAGAGATATTTTATACCAGCTAACCTAGTCCCCCTGAGTCTTCAAAAGTAACCACACTCCTTTCCTGTTTAAGCTAAGGAAGGAAGTTTTGTCTTAATTTATCAGTTATGCTCTGAACAAATATTTTCTTAACCAGGAATCCAAACCATTGCAGATTTCACAGCTTCAAAAGATACAAACTGCAAAGATATCTTTAACCTATGAACTTTCAATAAGAGAACAGCAAGAATAGTTTTTTCCAAGTGAAGTCTTGCTCAACTGAACATCTTAGAAGTCAACCCCAAAAAGGACTGGTTGCAAAATAGCACCATGCCCTAAAAGTTTTCCTCAACTTTTTAAAATGATGTTTTACCCTTAGAAGAAAGGTTAAAACATCAAGTTCTGTTGGGTTTAGATTTGTCAAGGACATAGACTACAAATTGCCGCACCTTAGTAGAAGGCATAGAGGGGTGAAGTAAAGAAAAAAAATACTTAAAAATAGTGCACCTTCAGAATAAGGAGCAGAAACCACTCTTCACTGAGAAAAAAGGAAGAAGTCATTTCTCCCCTCACTGAGCTGATGGACTGTGTGCATCTTTTCTCATAATTATCTGAACTGTCAAGCTTTTTGTTAAATACCCAGGGTCTGCTTAGCCTGGAACAGTATTTACACAGACACAGTAGGAATATGCTCATGTCTCTCACACATCTAATCTGTGAAAATCTTTTCATTCAAAAACAATCTGACAGTTGTTAGAGGTCACACTTTTGTTATTCAGCTCGCATAAATTCACGTCCAAAAACACCATTTTGCAGCTGACAGCCCTAAAAAGATTCATGGAAGTGGCATCCACAGTAGTTCATACAAAGTTGTTATCAGGAAGACCTGTATATAATTTGTGGGAAATAAAAGTATGAAAGGGTACAACTAACTAATGTAAGGAACTAACACAAGGAATATTAAGCACTATGGGTGTTTGTATTTTGTTGCTTAAGAATGTTTGGCAGGTGTATCATTTGTTTGGCAATTTTCAAGTACTCAGACAAATTAAGGACACACAAAGGTGATGCAATAACTGAATTTTAGCCAAAACAAAGATCACATACAAGAAGAGATCTCAATTTCTGCTAATTTTTCATATTAATTTGCACTGTTGATTGTATTCCTCCTATTATTATCAAAACACTTCAAATAACTCTAGAAAGTCTCCTACAGACAGGAGTATCACCTCAAATGAAGGCAGAGTCTCAGGGCATCTCTCAACTTTCTTTATGAGTGTCAGACATTACATTTGTCCTTTTCTAAAAATAATCTTTCAGGAGTCAATAGAAAGCAAACTTACAGTGAACCATCTTGGTTCAAATCCTGATATTCTTGCTCAAAACTTTCTCTAGCCACTACAGAAACATCAACTTAATTATTGGAAAGATGTTGTTATTAGTCATCTAGGAAACTATGCAAGAGTCAAGGAAATGCGATGGAAAAACATCTGGCAACTAACTGTAGTTGCAAAACAATTATAAAATCAAGTGATTTTGACTTAGATCAGAGATTTTAGATTAGACACCTTTTCCCAGTGCCCTTGAAGAAAACTCTCATTCCCACTGTTCAGACAGCGTAGAAGGGCAAACAGATACTACACTGCCTAGAGAAACTGGAGTGACTGGGCAGACCTCTGGAGCTCCAGCAGGCAGAAGGTGACAGAAAAACCTATTTCTTTCCAGAATGACAGTCCAGGACCAGAACCACTAAACCTTCTTTTAGTACTGTGACTACTAAGAGACTCTTCAAAATCATTAAGAGCTGTGAAAGACTTATTGGAGTTGGGGAGGCAGTTATCAGGAAACTGATCCAACACAGATGCTTTTATATCCAAAGCAACAATATAACCAGTCTATCAAGGGAAGAGTGTGGTCTATTGACATCTACCAGGCTTCTTTCCTGCAGTAAAAGAACAGAAAGGAATGATAAAGTGACTAAGGGGTAGGGTTAAGATACACAGAACACAAGGAAATAGAAGTGATTGGAATATTAATGGAAGACAAATTGCAGTACACCGCACCAACTGCAACCTTCCAGTTAAAAATCACCAAGTTCAGAGAGCCCAACCAAAATGGTTCAGCTGCATTTCCACCCAGACTATCAGGCCCTATCTCCTGTTTTTAACTGACAGTAAAGTTTTCAAAGCTCACTCAAGGGAGATTAGTGCAGAGGGGAAAACACAAAATTTGATTTCTGTTGCTGAAGTCAAATGCTAATTGTCAAAACCATTTTGAGAAAATGGCAGATGTGTGTATGACTGGCACAGCTGAAGAAATGCAGTTCTGAAACTGCAGAAACAAGATAGAATTTCTCATGCAAAACTAATCTGTCTAGTACAACATTAGGCAAGGAAAATGCTATTGATACAATTTTACAAGCGAGCTATTAAGAAATATGGAAGCATTCATATTACAGCAAGATGTTTTTGATGTCTAATGGAGGGCCATTAAAAGTTCCTTTAAAAAATACAAGATGCGAAGCTTCAGAGGGCCCACTACCACTGCCCATTTCCTGGGCAACACACACCGAGCAATGGCAATAGCAGGGTAGGGAGGTTGTTTATAATACAAACACCAAAAAAGAAAAAGAAAACAAACCCAAACACATTTGAAACAGACTACACATTGTATATAGTCATCACAGAGGCATCTCTACATAAATGTAAAGAATAATCAATACTCCTCTAACACACCAGGTAAGATCAGTAAAGTTTTATTTTCACAAATACTTGTGAGTGTGCCTTATAGCAAAGCACCACAAAAGCCAAAACCAAGATCTGCGTCAGTACTAAGAATAATTTTTCTGCGGTTACTCTGCCGTGAAATCACTACACTCTCTCTATTTTCTGAGTCAACTCACAAAGTACTATCGCAAGAAGTGCCAAGAATATTTTGTCTTATCTGAAATTATAACCCTATATATTCACAGTAAATAAAAAAGAATTTTAAATCTGTAAGACTACAAGTGATTTTTTTTTAGAAATTTTCACAAAAGTGATATGGGATATTGAGTTTGTACTTCTTTAAAAAGACCTTCCAATATGATAACTCATTATATTGTGCATAAGATACGGACGACTGAATTTCCATACAACCGTCTTTTAGTTTATGAAAACTAAAGGTGCATCTTAATCAGTTTATATCTTAGTTCTTGATAACACGTGCCAAGTTAACAAACAGAACAAGATAGAAATGTATTGACAAAAGTGGTATCAACTTTTATCCTCTATTCCTCTGAGACTCCCTTCAGGTATGCAAGTTAGTTATGCCAGCTGTCATAACAAAAAGGAAGTCTTACACTCTAAAATGCTGAAAAGCATCACCATATCATCATCTTCCATATTTCTGAAAGATGTCCTCAAACACTAATCAGTTTCCCGCTGTTTTCATAGGTAGCTGCCTTCCACAACAAAGTGCAATTTTACCTTGCTAACTTGCAACTAGATACCTCATTTATGGCTGCGCCATATTCCAGTTTTTTTGCAGGACAACTACAGATGCTGTTTTGTGAAACTCTATATAAGTGATGGAAAGTTCAGTTAAGTGAAATCAAGTATTCTGCAGAAAATACTCATATGTAGCTAAAAAACAAAAGTATATCTAGAATTGCAAAAGAGGTAATAGGAGAGGTAGGAAAGGTTTGCACAATATTGGGCAATGGATGCTGTTGAACTTCTTGAAGGAGACACCATTACACACCCACCCAATTCTATACTAAGACTACGATCTAGATACCGCCACTTGCTTTGGCCCAATCCTTCAGCCCAACACCTGGACTTCAGCAAAAAAAGCGTAGAAGTGACTGGCAGGTATGAAAAGAACTGCTGTACAGAAAGATGTGCCTAATAAGTACCATCATTCCAAGGCAGCTAATTCTACAGTCTGCTGTAGTTCAAGGCAGGCAATTACACTGCAATTCAGATTACTTCCATTTTTGCTTAGACAGTCACCAAGTGGTGGTGGTGATGATGTATGTGTGTTGAGATATAGGCTGGAGGAAGACAACCACAACTAGAAAAAGAATTTGCACTTTCTAAAGCAGATTTTTGTCAGCAAAAATCCAAACCACTATGATTAGTCAACATTTAATTACTTCTGACATGCAAGAAACAAAGATGTAATCAAGAATGATTAGAAAAATTGCAACTTCAAGTTGTGTAGCTTAAGGCTAGCAGTACCTTATATAAATCTCAGAATTATAATTTTTCTATGAAATTAGCACAATTTGGTGCTAGGAGTTTCTGAAGATGCAAACAAACAGCAAATAAGAACAGCAATACTTGTTTCTTCACATAAATTTGTAGGACATAGTCATGTATACCCTGATAGCTGATGAAAAAAAGCATACACATGCAGAAAAACTACCATAGAAAAAAATGCAAGGTCTACATTCAGGGAATTTGTTAGTCAGTAAGTTTATATTTTAATTTCTTTTCCATTTAACCCCAGAAGTAGTTTTCTTTTCAATGGAGCAGTTTAGAGTTTCTAAACATACAGAAGTTCAGAATGGACTCACGTTCTTAACTACGCCCTTTAATATTGGTCAAGAACTAAATAAAGCATGTTTCCTGGGGCTTGAATAAGTTTGTCATGCAGTTTTCTTTCTAAGATAATACCAATTAACATGATTTATAGAGATGCAATGACATAATAAATGCAGACAGGTTTCCAGCATGGTCAATATTAAGCACCAGACTGGAATGACTATAGTATCACAGCACAGAAGCAACTATTAAGCCTAACCGGCAACACTGTTACGGCACCAACTTTTTGCTGACAAAGAATTCTGGCAGATCCCAACCACCTGGATCCCATTTAAACTTCAAAAGCTGACATGCCACATCTGACCCTGTCAAGTATGAATCAGCATCACAACAGTTTGTAAACATCTCAAATGCTCCCTGTCCCCCTGCTTTGCTTATCTGGGACATCTGTGAATGTTGTTTACCTAGACCTCAGTAAAGCCTTTGACATCATTTTCCACAGCATTCTCCTGGAGAACTGTCTGTTTGTGGCTTGGATGGGCATACACTTCACTGAGTAAAAAATCTAACTGTATGGCCAGGCCCAAAGGGTGGTTGTGGATGGAGTTAAATCTAGTTGGTGCTTGGGTACAAGTGGTGTTCCCCAAGGCTCAGTATTGGGACCAGTTCTATTTAATATCTTTATGAACAATCTGGACTAGGGGATTGAGTGCAGCCTCAGTAAGTTTGCAGGTAACACTGAGTTGGGCAGGAGTATTGATCAGCTTGAGGATAGGATGGCTCTACAGAAGGATCTGCACGGGTTGGATCCATGGGCCGAGGCCAAGGGTTTGAGGCACATCAAGGCCAAGTACAAAGTCCTGCACTTGGTTCACAACCACCCCCTGCAGCATTACAGGCTTGGGGAAAAGTGGCTGGAAAGCTGCCTGGCAGAAAAGGACATGGGGATGTTGTTTGACAGCCAGCTGTGTGCCCAGGTGGTCAACACCATTCTGGCTTGTATCCAAAACAGTGTGGCCAGCAGTACTAGGGAAGCGATTATCCCCTGTACTCAACACTGGTAAGGTCATAACTCAAATACTGTGTTCAGTTTTGGGTTCCTCACTAGAGGACAGACAGTGAGGTGCTGGAGTGTGTCTAAAGAAGGGCAACAAAGTTGATGAAAGGGTTAGAGCACAAGTCTTACAAGGAGCGGCTGAGGGAACTGAAGTTGTTCAGCCTGGAGAAAAGGAAGCTGAGAAGAGACCTTACGGCTTTCTACAATTACCTGAAAGGAGGTTGTAGTGAGGTGGGTGACCATCTCTTCTCCCACTTAACAAGCCATAGGACAAGAAGAAATGGCCTCAAGTTACACCAGGGGAGATTTAGATTAAAAGCAGGAAAAATTTCTTCACAGAATGGGTTGGCAAACACTGGAACAGGCTGCCCAGGGAAATGGCTGAGTCACCATCCCTGGAGGTATTTAAAAGATATATAGATGTAGCACATAGGGATATGGTTTAGTGGTGGACCCAGCAGTGCTAAGTTGTCAGTTGGACTTGAGGATCTAAAAGGTCTTTTCCAACTGAAGAGATTCTACAGTTCCATAAATTGAGCATTCAGTAAGCAGATTACAGCTGGTTGAAAACAGTAACAATGAAGTTATAGATGTAGCTCACAGCAGCTGCATCTACAATAAATGTTTAGGCTGCCAAAGGGATAATCCTTGGTGCAAGTTCACATTGTGTTTAAATCTGGAGTTTTGTAGCATTTTTTAAGGCACAACCCAAGCGTGCTCAAAGCATCCCCCCTCCTGGTGAAACCTAAATTGAAGTCCTACCCCAAGACTCTACCTGTAGCTCCCTCCTTTTAAAAAGGATGGAAGATCATAGAATCATCTCTACTCAAGTACAGTACACTCCGAGGACTGATAACTAATGCAAATTTTCCTGACATGAGAAATGCAAAGTGGATATAGAGTCCATGAACCACAATGGAACACAGCAAACAGCCTCTCTGCACCACACAGAGCAACCACAAAGATGCACCCAACTAAATTCTTTTATCAGTACTATATACATATGAACCAGTTAACTAATTTTGGTATTAGTAAATTAATCATCATCTAAACGACCTATATTGTAGTAGATTGACAGGGTCAGGAAGGTGTTTTTGTGAAAACCTAATTTTTCCTCAAAATACCCTATATGTGTATAGAGCAAACACACCAGCAAATATTTTAGAAGTAAGATGAGGTGAAATTTTAGAAGTGAATTAACACTTAGGCTTATTTACATTTCCTAAAAAGTGATGATAAAGAACAGGTGTTTGGTCTACCCACTGTCACTTTAAAGGCACAAGATCAAAAATAACATGCTTAAATTCATTCTATGATCTACCCTCTTTTCGCTAAGACCCATCTGCTCCTTCAGCTCTACACTGCCCACTCCCTGTGCTCTGCCAACTCTTTTCTCCTGAAGGAATGCAATTATTCCTACCATGCTGTTTTGATGATACCCCTTTGGTATACATCTTTCATATTTTCTTCTTCTTTTTCCCCTTCTTCAACTCTGTTTTTTTGGAGCTTCTTTCCTGCTCCCTTCCTCAGCTCCACTTTCCTCTCTCTCTCTTTGCTTCATGGGCTGCAGAACAACTGGGTCTAGCAAAGGCTCTTTTACCAGCCCAGTAGTACTGCCCACTAAACTATCTGTTCTTGCTAAGTATTGATACACAGTAATTGAGATCACATAAACCTATTAAGATTAATAAACTGGATAAAAAAAGGGTTCTGCAAAATCAGAGCAATCAGCTCATGCCTGAGCATACTGGGTTTGTGTGGCAAGCTTCTGTGAGAAGCTGCTAGAAGCTTCCCCTGTGTTCAATAAAGCCAATACCAGCCATCTCCCAGACAGTCCTGCGACTGGCCAAGGCCAATGTAGTCAGCAACGGTGGTAGCACCTCCATAACATATTTAAAAAGTGGGAAAAAAACATGTGCAACAGCAACTGCAGCCAGTGAGAATACATTAGAGAAATAACCCTGCAGATGCCAAGATCAGTGAAAAAGAAAGGGGAAGAGGTACTCCAGGCACTGGAGCAGAGATTCCCCTGAAGCCCCTGATGAGGTAGGCTGTCCCCCTGCAACCCATAGAGATTAACAATGGAGCAGATACCCACCTGCAGTGGAAGAACCCATGTCAGAGCAGGTGGAGGCCTTAAAGGTGGCTGTGACCCCATAGGAAGCCCATACAGGTTCTCCTGGCAGCACTTGTGGACCAGTGGAGAGAGGAGCCCACATCGGAGCAGGTCTGCTTGCAGAACTTGTGACCTTGCAGGGGGACCCGTGCTGACAAAATCTGTTCTACTAACCCAGTGGAACAGACCCTTTTGGAGCAGTTTGTGAAGAACTGCAGCCCACGGGAAAGACTCATGCTGGAGAAGCTCATGGAGGACTGTTTCCTATGGGAGGCATCTCACACTGGAGCAGGGAAAGAGTGTGAGGAGTACTCCCCTGAGGAGGAAGGAGCAGCACTGATAACGTCATGAACTGACCGTAACCCCCATTCCCCATCCCCCTTTGTCTCTCAGTGGGAAGAGGCAGAGATTGTGGGAGTAAAGTTAAGCCCAGGAAGAAGGAAGGGATGGGAGAGAATTTTTTATTTCTGCAGTTGTCTAACAACCCAGTTATTATGTGACAGGTCTCACACACGTTACTATACCTCAAGCAAGACTAGTAACTATTTTATATCAATGGTGCTATTCTGTGCACCATTATTTCCTCAAAATGTAAGAGTGAACAAATCCCTTTGGATTTTCCATAGGCTTTTTGCACAGACACACTGCTCTGATTATCACTGCTGTTTCATTCAGCAATCAACATCTTTTAACACCTGTGCTGATACCATCTGCAATAAAAATGTACAGAGTTCTTAGAAATCTGTGGTCACGCTGTTAATGATACAGAAACCCCTTATCCCCAGTCATAGTTGTGTGTTTGACAAGCTTGCACATTTTACTACACTAGAATGTGCAGTGGAGTTACTGACTACTCCCTTGTCTTACTACCTTTCCACATCCTTTAAGTTATGTCATGAGCTTCTACTCAGTTAAGAGTTCGACAAGCAGAAAATTAAGAAAATTGAGTTTTACAGTGACAACAGTAAGGGAGGGGACAGAGTAAAGGAAGAGACTGAGAGGAAGGGAAAGGTACAGCAAAGTGGTTTTAGTTTTTGTTCTAATTTCTCATAATTCTACTCTGTTTTTAAGTGGTAATAAATCTAAGTTCCTTAAGTTGAGTGTTTTGTGAATAACAGTAATTGTGGAGTAGTCTTCCTGCCCTTATCTCAAGCTTTTCATTGTATACCCTCCCTGACCTTTCAAGGAAAGAGAGCAGCTTGGTAGGCACCTCATAGCCAGTCAAGGTTAACTCACCACACGGAGTATGAAGAGATGCAGTCACTTGCTTGACTTGAAAATGAATGGTCCCTCAAACATCCTTGTTGCTTTCAGAATCTTCTTTCTACCCTGTACAGTACCCTCAAGCCAATGCAGTCTTTTATCATGGAGTGGAGAGTCCTATCTTCCCGACAGCATAAGCCACAAAAACCCACTTATTGTAACCCACCCCAAAACATGTTCCACTCACCTCAGAGAGCCAAGGCTGACACTACTCAGTCATTCATAAGCAGGAAGAGCAGGTTTAATCTCCACTGCAATATTGACACACTGTTATGTTTCTAAGGCGCTAGCTATGCCTGCTGCAGTAGCTCTGTGGGCTGGCACTCCACTGCAGTCAGGCATTCAACCCAAAGCCCTTTTGACAATAAAATTTTACAGAAAGCACAGCCAAACTTGCAAGCACCAGTAATCATCTTGACTTATTTCCAGCCACAACAGCCTTTCACAATTGCACTCAGTAGGACTTTTACAGCTATGAGGAAGAGGGAGTTCACAGACTATAGATATTGCAGGATTGATACAAAACAGAAAATTGTCACATTACTAGCAAAAAGAATCTTCACAGCAAGCAGAAGCTAAGAAAATAACAACAGTTTTTATAGGTTATGCTTATTACTGCACAATACAGTGAAACCAAAGAAGAAAGGGTATTTCTTCTATGCTGGCTGCAAGGCTTTCTTCTTCTCTGGGAAGAAATGGGAATCTAGATTGCCCAGAAGGAAAGTCATTATACTTTTAGAAATACTGCAACACCTTCAGTATTAGCTGGCAGATTCAACTCATGATTTTTGAAATTCAGTACTTATTTAAAAAAAAAAAAATAATCAATAATACTATTGTGCTCATATCTGCAACCACACAATCTCCCCCACCTCTAAAAAAACCACAGAATTTCATAGCTGCATGTAAAAACTCTCTTATGCAGAGTTGTCTGAGAAACATGCACTGGGAAAGTTATCTATCGACCAACACCAGACTTTCCTCTGAATTCAGTAACACCCTTCCTCAGATTCTCTTCTCCTTATGTTCTCCCTCCTTTCACAGGAAAAGCCATAAAGATTTATAGGTACAATCTGTTAAAAAGATATCAATTCAATCTACCTCAAATAAGAGCTGAAAGGTGTGAGGGAATAACAATACTGGGGGTTGGATATGAGCAGTCAAAAGAAAAACTTCATTCAGGCATATCCTGTGTTGACAAACTCCTGTTCTTACCCCCTTACAGGGCAATATTAACTAAAGAAAAATTTAAATATAGTGAAACTTCTCAGTCTCATAAGGGCTGTGAACAATCAGCTCTTCCAAGCACATGATTCAAAAACATTTATTTTTAACTGTCAAACATTTAACTATCAAAAACAACAGTTAAAGTTATCAAAAACATTAGTTTATTCAACACAGGACCACTAATACTGTGTTGAACATAAGAATTCCACTCCCCTCAGTACATGTGTTTCCTGAGAAACCAATTTCTGAAACAGGAAAACCTGCTTTTTTTTCCTTCATAAAAACTTCCATAGAAGTTTGTGCAGAATTAGAAAGCTTTCAATTTATAAGTTTTTTTCAGAATGACTGCCTTTGGAATCTGTGTCAGCTTGACAATTAGACTCCCATTTCCCAAAACTTCAAGAAGAGGACCATTCCACCAGCAAACTGAGGTTACCAGAGGCACCTTCTGCCAAAGTGGCCAATTACTGAACTAGCCAATCAGTAATTACAGTGAATTGGGCACATTTAAAGTCTGGCTCTTAACAAAATAATTATGTTAGTTTATTTGCTTTCTGCACAAATTGAGACCACTTATTCATCCATTTAACAGAGAAGTGCCCATGCAGTACTTCATAAGGCTTACTTTGTCATCAGAAAATGAGCTACTCAAGAATATGGCAACACTATTATTAAAGCAATGGGGAAGAAAGACTGCTTGGAAAAGTGACCTTCCACTGGAAAACCACACTAGATTGATGAAAACCCTTAAGAGTAGTCACATGGATAGAAAAAGCAATAGCAGGCAAAAATTCTTGTGTGTTGCTGTTCAAATTAAGCCACTGAACAGATTGCTTTTTTCTTACATCAGACAAATGCTTATACTGGCTTCACTGAACAGAAGTACAACAAAAGCATAGCTTACAGTCAAAGATGTTAAAATAAGATTTTAAAATCCAGAAGCTGCTCTCAACTACTTATAATATCAACCAAGTAATGTTTCAACTTCTGAATCTAGCTGTTGACGTATAGCTTCAGCATCAGAGGCTAAGTTTGAGGGGCTTTCTGCATCATGGTAATTTCTACTCATACCTCTGTGTTGATAATCTGCAACAACAGAGCATATTTCTCTGCAGTTCACAGACTGTATTCTTGTCATTGGTACCTGCTATGGATGAATCTCAGATGTGAAAAGCAGAAATGTTAACTTTTACATCCCTCTCAGTCAATACAGTCCTGGGTTTGTAAATCAGTTCTTAAAGCCAAGCAACTGAAAACATCAGAAAGGCAAGGAAAGCTTCAAGGAAAAATACTGAGGATTATATTTTATGGAATGAATATATTAGAATGAGCAGAACAAAGATGGTTGATTTTGTATGCAGCTAGAATAAAGAAATAGCTACATCACCATTCTTCAAAAAAAATTCCCAAGACTTTGGAGATATGCCATGCCACATAAACAGACTCCAAGACTGCTACTAGAGCAGATTTCTTTGGAAAAAGCCCACAATGACAACAAATTCAGACCTTGCAGAAACTGTTTTTCAAAAGTGTCCTTGTGAAGCCATCTTCAAGTTAACCTTCATTCAAAATCTTTGATATAAATTCATACCCAAGTTCAGTTTGAAACATCAAATTGCCTGACATAGTAAATGGAAGCTTTAACATCCACCCATCCCACTGCTCAACACACTCTCACTGTGAAGAACTGCTTTTTTCATAAGACCATGTTATTTCTTGGGTTCTGGTTACCATCAGTACAGCATTGAATCACACTCTCCCTCCAGCAGGAAAATAACAATGTTATTTTTCTTTGTTTCTGAACTTCCCATTTTCACACTAATTTGAGGGTTCTCTAGGCAAGAGGGGGAAAAAAGTTATTCTTGTTTTATGACAGTGTTTTACATGATTTCCTCCCCAAAGGGTACTGATCTGCAATAGTGGCCAAAAAAAAAAAAAAACCAAAAAACACCTTAATAGGCCAGAACTCTTATTTTATTTTAAGCCAGTGCCTACATGTATGCCTTGCATCAGAAAAAAACACTGCTGTAAAATAGATAATGCAGTATAATACTAAGAGCAGCCAAATACTTTATAAACTGCAACAACAAAATTGCATAACTTTGCAGGAAGATACTCAGAAAAAAACCTATTTGTGAGGACAGGAACTACACAGCTACTGATTTGCTGTAGTCAAGTATCAGCTGAAAAGGAAAAAACAGAAAAAAAAAATCAGAGGGACACCACACAGCAGATGCACAGAACGCCAGTCAGCATAGAAGGAAAATTTACACAATGATCTTTATACATCAAATCAAAGCTCTCTTCCTGGGACAGAGCTGACAGTGGTCCTTGGTACAGCAATGAGCTAACCCTCTGAACACAGAACTGAATTTTTTCAGTATCATCTTGAAAATGAAGATTAATTTTAACCTGTAACTTTGGTAGCCTCAGTACTACTTCCATATAATGATGCAAAGAAAGCTTGCTAAACCTCACTTGAATTTCAAGCCTTTGCTACACAACAAGATTATTTTTTTTTTATTATGGCAATAGTATGCAGAAGATGCTGTTTAGGCTCTGCAGAAGAAAGATTTTATTATGAAGAGCAACATGGTTCAAAGACTCACAGGAGCTACTTGGTCTCCCAAAGGTTATCACTTATCTGCAAGTCTCAAGGAGGAGAATAACTGTGTATAGTACGATTTCATTCCTATTAGTTAGCACTACACAACGAGGAGAGCAAGGGAGATGGGAGAGGGGGGAAGAGGAGGAAAGAAAGGACTCAAATTTTTAAGTATACTTAAGGATTAATCATAACCTGGTCATAGTATCATGCCATGAGATATTCAGTAACAGTGTGCTTGCTCCTAAAGACAAAAATGAAGTACACATGACCTGTCCACATGAATTTTACTCTACTTCATCAGTCCTTTATAGAGGAAATTATTACAATATTCTTACCTATGTGATATTTCAGGTCAACATTTCTCTGGTATAGAAAACATGTTCAACTATAACTGTCTGATAACCTGAGATCTAGAAAAATAAAGTGATTGTCTGCTGCCTTACGCAGACCAGTAAAGGCTCCGATAGGCCTGTTGCTTCAAAGTATAGCACAGAATAAATGGTGATTTGAAAGAGGGAATCAGACATATTTTGCCATCCTCAAAAATAAACACGCTTCAATATATTTTAAAAGTCTTAAAAATTGTAAACAGTACAATGGCAAAAATATCACAAGCAGATTAAATCAGCTTTTATTTATAAGACATAATACTTTCCACTTGCACTCAATGCAGGCAGTTTATAAAACAAAATAGCATGCTTACAGCAAATGGTGAAAATATTTTGGAAAAATGGTGCTTGTTATTTCTTGTTGCAATAGTAGAAATCTCTAGTCCGATTTCTTTTACAGCAGTGACAGGTTTTGTTTAAAAGTAACAAAGGTGCACAGCAAGGGATGCTGAACATGCAAAACTTTCAGAATTAGTGCATCTCTAAGGCAGCAACTGCAAAACAGACCCTTGGCAAATGAACACTGTTGTGAAATATACAGCTTCTCTCAATGAGCAGCCCAAGCCTACCAGTGAAGTAGAGTTTGAAAACCACATTGTAAAATAGCAAACAAGTTAAGATTTGTAGATATCCAACCACAGGAAAAAATTAAGTTGCCAGTTTTACCTCCCTTTGACAATTGCAGATCTCCTCTCAAACATCTTCTGATCAATTTTGAAATAAGCTGAAGTCCTGAGACGTTAAGAAAGGCACTGACATTTCTAGTGTCAGTGCCACTACTAGCCACAATGATGGCCCAAGAAGAAAGAAGTTCAGTGCCAACTCTTTCTACCACAGAGAGGCACTGAATGCGGTGGAAGCCACAGGCATAGCATGTTCAGCAGAACCTAATTCACCACGTGCCGAAAGTACTGTGAATTCCCAAACAGCCATGAATGGAAAAAAAATCAGCCTCCTCTTAGTTTCAGACATGTATTCTAGCTTTAAGGATAACTTAAACCCAGTATTTCAATGGTTGTTACCAGTATTTCAACAGTGATGGCTACAGAGTAAACCCTATTCTTAGAATATTTTCAGTATTTTACTTTTGCCACAGTTCAAGCTGTAACTTCACTTGTGGGTTTCCCCACCCAACATAAACTTTTCAGTGATTTTTGAAGTGTGGTTTGTGGCTACACAAAACTCAGATTTATAGATTATTGTGATTTTAAAGGGTTTTTTTAAAATCTACCCACCAAAAGTGGGTATGGTCCAAATCACCTGGCACCCTAGGATGAAGCACCATGATCGTGTTGTATGGTTTTTTTCTCAGTTTTGTACACACCTACACCACATATTTCATTTCTCTGTATATACATGATACTTCATAGTTGCCAAAAAAGATGGTGTAGTACCACAATGGATGTAGTTTCAATTCCTAGAAACCACCTTCTCTGCTAATGCAAATCTGAGGACAGCTGACAGATTACATTTCCTTGCTATTCAGTCTATGAAAAAACCCAATTGTCATTATTAAAATCCAAAAATGACTGAAAAAGGAAAAATCAGTTGAGTTGTCAAGGAGTAACCAAATGGTCAGGCAGTGGGATATAACAACCCAAACAATAAGACATAAGCATGAAGAGAAGAGCTTTCCACTCATATTTGCTCTTAATGGTAATTAATTGGTTTTGTCTACAACTACACTTGGTAAGCAGGTATATGGAGCAGCTCAGTCTAAAACATTGTTACACAGTTACTCTCTTAGCACTGAGACTATTTATTGTTTTGTAAACCTCAAAGCTAAGTGAATTTCACAGGATAACTAAAATGATACATTGTTTCCATTAGTACAAATGAACATCAACCGACAAACCAAAACCCATACTTGCAGCATGGCATTTTCCCTAGATTTCCTTCAGTTCAACTGGATCTGACTGTCAAGCCAAAGCCAGGTAATACAGGTCATGTTTTATACTAATGGTAAAATTAGGAGAAAACACATTTGTTCTCTTAGAGAGATGTGGTGATTTTCTGAGATGAGAAAAGGGAAGTAAAAATCCAGACTTCTTTAGCATACCTTTCTTTGCTTTTTTGACCTACAGCTTATCTTCACCCTTTTTCTTACTGTTCTTACACAGGATGTTTTGTTAGTGACTGATGAAAGTTATGTACAACAGACAGTATGCCTTGAAAACAAAGTAGCAACCTATATCATGACCTTTCCCTTCTCTGTTGCAGAACACAAGTAAAACGTCTGTTGGTCTGTGTCAGATACTATAAAAATTATTAGTTCTGGCAGCCCTTCCTCTATGGAAACTCCAGTTTTGGGCATTGTAAATGGAAGCAGACAGTTCCTAGTTTAAGTTACTTACTGGAAAAGAAGCACTGAGCCCTTTTTTTTTTTTTGCATTCCAATTATTTAATGCTTAACTTTAGGATCATAAAAGTTCAAGTTAATGGAAAGTAATCAAGTGACCATCTGACTTTCTCTTTATAAGCTCCTGGCAAGATCATAGATTCCCCAAGAAGTATTCACCATACATTCTTTATTCCAAGGCAGGAATACTCGTGCCAATACCAGTAGCTTTTCATACTTGCAGGGAAAAATGACTATGCAATTATTTATATATGACTTTTTTTTTTCAACTAAGATATAAAGAGTACAGCTGCTAGACAAACCCAAAAGCACAGCACAGAAACTGGGCAAACAGAACTAATTAATACAACTTCTGTTGTACATATTCAGTCCTCAAAGGAGCAAGAGCCAGCGTCTGTTACAAGTCACCTCTATTATCAGAATGGGCATAAGAGCTAAACTGTGCTCCCAGAAAAAAAAGAGGCAGAATCAAGTTGACAGTTAAAAAGCTACATGGTGCTACATGTGAGATAGTAATCACAGTTTTAGTGTTTCCTTATAATATAATCTAATATCATGGTAGGGCCTAACTACTCCTCCCACTATAAAATGCTAAAAGGCATCTGCGTTTTCACTAGACACGAACCAGTCATTACCATTTTCTTCAACAGCAAACAAGAACACTCTTGGCTATATGTATTTATGGGATTAAAGTATATTATTATATACTTTAAGACAAATTAAGACCACATACTTAAGCATGCTAGGACTCAAAAGAGATATAGCCCATACCATATTAACCACCTATTCAAACAGTACAATTGGGACCATTCCTATCTCAACAATAGCTCCATCCACACTAACATCACTGCATTAACTGGCAAGCACTGCTGTTTACTGGCAGAGCTGGGAAAAGCTTTGTTTTCCTGTCAAAATCCAGAATTCAAAATGAGAGAGAAGAAAATCAAGAGCTTGATCATTGAACTGTGAGCAAAAAATAGCATTCAGGCAGGCAATAACCACTAACTTCCAAAAGCAGAAGGAGACAGTACTAGTACTTTCTATCACTTCATTGCCATATTCATCACTATTTGTGTAACAGCAAAAGTCCATTCACATACAGGGGAAAAAAATTACTACAAAATTACTGCCTTAAACTGATAAGCCTTAAAAATAAGACTAAACCATGTTACAAGAAAGCAAACATGCTGACATCCCAGCTGCTATAGCCTACTGCCAGTTAAGAGCATGAGAACATACTGAATGAAAACATCATGCAGTTGCCAGAAAAACAGTTATAGTTAAAAACTTCCAAAAAAACCCCTCCCATTGGAGACTCTTCTTCCTTCAGCTGACAAAAAAGCCAGCCAAACAAATTCAGAATTACAAAAACAATATCCACAAGCACTAGCTGATCTCCATCTCTGGAAAGGTAATGGAACACCTCATCCTGAATGTCATCTCAGAGCACATGGAGGAAAAGAAAGCTATCAGGAGTAGTCAACATGGATTTACCAAGGGGAAGTCATGTCAGACTAACCTGATAGCTTTCTATGATGGCATGACTGGTTGGAT
>BJBW01025645.1:262-15122 GCA_004320125.1 Scolopax mira
AATGACTTCCCTTGACCTACTAGCCACACTCTTCCCTATGCTGCTCTCATCATCTTCATGCCCAGCAGCAACCTATTTCTAAAGAAAGTTGTGATATTTGGTGCAAACGTACAGCACGCCAGCTGGTCTGCAGTAACTCGTGCCTGCGCTTGGCCCCGTGAGGTAGCTGTGGTAAGCCCTTTCATTAAATATGAAGTACTTAACTGTCAAAGAGTGAGGGCTGGGCTGCCTCGCATCCACCGTGGCTTATAAGCTCACAGAGTTATTGTGGAACAGCTGACGCGCTGCAAATTCACACCTTAGCATTTCTTGTGGCAAGCTGTTCCTGCGGCTAGACCCGTGGAGAAGGCACGTGAGCTGAAGTTGGGCTATTGAAATTCAGATGGGCAGCAGCTCTCTCACACTCACTCACACACTCACCATCTCTCTCTCACACAGACACACACGCACACATATAGAGTTTCCTTCTGTGGATGCCTGCTTTCTGGGAGATTAAGGTCAGCTGAACGAAAGCTGACAGTGAAACTCTGCCAGAACTGGCAAATTTTACCTGCTTTAGCGTTGCAGACAGACAAAAGTCAGTTATTGGCTCTGGTTTCTGGATCTCCATGAATAACTGTACTTGTTTCCCTAGCATCTTTACTATGCAGATATCAGAGGGCCTCATGAGGTATTACAAGCATATTTTACGTGTGAATTCAACAAATTTAATGCTACTGCCTGTAATTCAGACCATAGTCTGGTCTAGCATTATTGTAATGCTCTTAAGGCCCCACAGAGATCAAGAACTGATGGTAAGAGGAGATCTTGGGTCCCATGACCTCGGTCTGTGCTGTCCTGGTACTTTCCATTGGTTCCAACCTGGATCAGAACAGCAGCAATGTCCTGAGAGGCCATGTGTGCCCAGCTAATTGTCTTTCATGGCTGTCCCATGGGATCAGGTCAGTTATATTTTCATAACCTAGTTTAGACTCCTGGAGGTGAGCCGCATTTAATAGATGCAGTTAATCTTTTTTGAAACTGGGCTGCTATTTATGATCTTAGTCTGTTAACATGAACTTATTTATACGCCAAAGAATGTGAATCTTTTACGGGAGATGGAAAGGGTCCTTGGATTGGGTTTGTTGCTTCTTTCTTTCTCTCTCTCTCTCTTTTAAAAAGAAAAGTTGTCCACCTACTACTTACATGCTGAGCCAAGACTGAGATGCTGGAGATCTTGGAGAATGACACAAGTTCTTTTGTGAAGCCTCTTTGAGGATGATGAACACAAAGCACTGCACAGAGCCCAGCACTCCCATTTTCTTCTTTCTTGAATGTTGTTGGTTTCCATTCATTTATGGAAACAGTGGACTTGGTGTTTTCACGGTGCATTAATCTCTGATCTGTCTGAATTGCTGGGCATGAGTTAGGGAAGCAGCAACAGGCAGGATCATCAACTTCTCTCCCTCCTGTAAAATTATCCACCAGGCAAAGGGAATAGCTGGAGTTTTAAAACCTTCTGCACGGTGGATTGTGTGATCTGTCAGTGCAATAGTCATAACTACATAACTTATCAGATGTTACCATAATAAAAATGCTTTTATTCAAGGATCTTCAAGTATTTAAAAAAAAAAAAAAAAGCAGTGAATTCATGTCTGGGCACAAAGGAGTTGATATTGCTTGTTATTCTAGTTGCATGTTATTTCACTACAGATGTGTAGCTTTTTCCAGGTTCTGTTTGGGTTCTTAGCAGAAAATAATTGAAGGCTGGAGCACTGTCTCCTTCGATCCATCCTGAATGAGTTTAGTTATTCACTCATTCAAAGTTGTTCTTCCACCTGGGGTTGTTGTAAATGCAAGTCCTCTCATGATTTCATTATGCAGAGTTCTAGCATCAGGGCAAAGCTAAATTGTGAGGTAAAGATTTTTTGAAAGAACAGCTTCCCATCCAGTAAGTGTGGTTTCATCATTATGAAATGTTTTGCAGGAATTTGTCAACTCTTATGATGCTTTCAAAGATAACGAGTTGAAATGAATAATTGTGACACTATAATTTTATTTTAGTGATGTTGAAACATTGTGTTACAGTAGACAAAATCTTTCTTACCTTCAAAGATAAAAAGTCTTGCTACGTCACTGGCATTTCAACTAATTTTACTTAGACTCTTAGGTCATATTAACAACTGTTAATACTACACTGATTGTTTTACATGTAATACTTAACAGACCTATGTTTGGTATCATTCAGATAAAATATCTTAATAGTGCTCATTAATTATTTTAAAATAATTTCCTTTCTGTGAGAAATATCTGCTTTTGGTTCCAGAAGAGAAAATAATCACAACAGGATTTCCCAAAGGATGGTAATTCTGGTCCATCACTATCATCACATGAGGGACCCATGTTCATGACTAGGACATGCAGGCTCCAAAAGACCCAAACTCCCAGAAACTCCAGAAGTCCCAAGAGCTTGCAATCAAAGTGGAAGGCAAGGGTCACCAGATGAACAGAGACAGATGGAGAACTGCAAAGAAACCAGGAGACACAACAGGTCAGCCTGATGTTGTCTCAATGGTTTCTTCTTAAGTGAGCTTAAACTCACATCTTGCAGACCTGTTTTTTCTTATTTTGTCTCTAGAATTTTCATGTCTGACCATGACCAAAGAAACTCTCATCTGACCATTTTGCAAGGACTGTGCACCTTATGTCTAGGTCTTCCACCAGTTCTTGATAGGATTTTGATTTACCTTTGTCTTCACTTCTTTGAGGTCAGAAGATGTTGATAAGAGATAGGAGGTCCCATATGCAATTTCCTCCCCTCATGAGGCTTTTCTATGAGATGTGAGGTTAATTCAGAAAAAGTATTATATATGTACAGTAATTAGTAGTAGCTGCTTGAAAAATGCCAGAACAATATAAATTTTTTTTAAAGTGGAAAATTTGAACTAAAGATCTGTGTTTTATATAA
Source organism: Scolopax mira (assembly GCA_004320125.1). Lineage (NCBI taxonomy): Eukaryota > Metazoa > Chordata > Aves > Charadriiformes > Scolopacidae > Scolopax > Scolopax mira. The sequence continues at coordinate 3,210 of BJBW01025645.1, forward strand.
ATGTGGCATGCATGGCTGGCTAGTATCTAACCCATGACCAAAAGTTATGGGCTCTCAGAGAAGATTGAGGATGTAGTGTTGGTCAATACCATTAAACACTTTCATTTTCCTATGACAAATGACCATGGGGATCTAGAGATTGTGTTGCCTTACAACACACAAAGGTAATTTTTATGCTTGTAAACTTCTTTCCCTAGAAGGGATTATTATCAACATTATTTGGCCAACAGTGAACAAAAAAGCTTATGATGGAAGAAAATAAAAATGTGCTTTACAATTGTGAAAGGCTCTGTAGAGAGCAACAGGGTTGATGCTGGCAGCACTGCTGACAGCATTGGACACTTGAACAGCAAGAAAATGTGAACTTTCTTATGATATGGGTGAGCCATGTCAAAAACCAATACAGACTCTGAGAATCAGAGAATATTCACTGGCATCATGTCTGTCTGGTTTGATGGCATTTCAAATGATAATTCTGTAGGTAACAGTACATTTCTTTTCTGAAACACTGTGTTACAGGTAGGCTCCACACAGCTTAGCTCATAGTTCATTCCCAGGTGGGATCTTCTGAAGGGTGTCCTATGGAAATGAGAGATGAAAACCCTGAATTTCGCTTTATTTCTGTGTGCAAGTTTTCCTTACAAGCCTTAAGGCTGATGAAGTGACAACAGCAGACTGGATGTATTTCTTCACTATCTCTTAAGCTTTGGCCTCGTGACTTCAGTGAGACCTCTATGTACGTGAAGGCTTGAGTATCATAATCCAAACAAAATACATCATGGCAAAATCAGTTCTGGGGTTAACCATGTCACCCAGTTAAACATGGGTATAATCTATTGTATAAAGACAGAAGGAGAAATGCATCCATCCACAAACTGGAACCGCTGCTGCTATTTTATTAAACAGCTGCATTCTGAATGCCAGCAGAAGCTGCTGTTCGAGTGTTTTATTGGAATTAAATGTTAAGAATAAATTAAAGATTGCTTCATTTTAAATCTACTACAAGAACTTGGCAGGTTGAAAAAAAAATCAATTTGTTGCCAGAGACTTTTGTTGCATCAGTTATGATGAGAGGATGAGGACTTATGCATCTTTAGATCAACAAAAGGAACAAATTATTGAGATAGCTGAAGTTTAGAGTGCATAGCCCTTGCAGCACTTTTTAGTGGGGCAATAATATGTCAGCCATCAGCTGACTTGAAAGAGCATTTTCACCAAGAAACCCAAAGAGCAGTTGAAGCTAATCTTGGCAATAAGGATTTAGTCTTTTGTATTGTACATTGGTGCTTGGCTTGCATGCCATATCAGTCAATCAGGAAAATCTAGATGAGCTATGTAATTACATGCAAATGTTCCTTGGGACTGACATTTCATTCTCTTGGACTGAAAAAAAGGATATAACTTGTTCTTAAGATGCGTTCATTAGAGAATAGCAACTTCTTATTTTTTTAGAGGTTTGTTTTTGGGAACTCTGTCCTCTGAAAACCAAAATCAGCCCTGGAGATTTGCTCATTTTCTTTGAATGAGTGCCTCCTCCAAAGAGCGCGTACATGCCAGCATTTGAAAGCAATTATCTGAGACATTTTAAGAGGAAATCGGGGATATGTTGCGGGAATGGAGGGAGATATTTCTCATTCCTCTTCGTTTCTTGGGTTATGTTGCACAGACAGATCTCACATAGAATGAAATTCACCCTTGTGCAGAAAGTCAGCACAAGGCAGGTAGGTTTTGCTTAAGCCCAAAGGCTTAGACGGCAAATAAGTGGTGACCACGTCCCACGCCAGCCCTCAGCACAAGTATGAATTTTAGTAACCAAAGACATCTCATTGCTCTGAGCCAGCGCTATCCTACTACTGGATCCAACACAACACTCAGACCTGTCTGATGGCATACAAGCTTTGACATCCAGGGCGTTAGATGGGAAGGTCATGTTGTCACTTGTTATAAAGTCTAGATTTGGAGAAGATTCAGATTTGGGATCTTCTTAAGTTGAGGTTACTCAAGTTGAAGTTGCGATTTGAACTTTTGATTGCACTGCATTAAAAGCTACTTCAGTTCCTGCTCCTCATAGGAAGTATTCCTGCTCTAGGCCACATTTTATTGTTTTTCAGTCAAAACAGACTCTTCTCAGTCAAAACATATCCTTTACAGATATAAGAGGAGTTTAATGGAATTTTTGTTCTTTGTATTAAAGACTTGTTTATAGAGGTTCATGACCTATTTTGCTGCTTTATACAGAAAAAATTTGGGTTTTCAGTTTTCTTCACTTCTTTCTCACTTCTTGTTTGTTACAGACACAAAGGCATGAAGACATGGGTACCAGAATATGGGTAAATGTAATAATAAATCCATTTCCAGCTAATACCTGTTGTAGTGAAGCTTACAAGCTCAACCTACCTAGTAAGACTTCAAGTCTGTTTTTTAGTGGGCAACATACTCAGCACTGGTGAAGACCCGCTTCACATACTGTGTCTAGTTTTGGGCCCCTCACTACAGGAAAGACATTGAAATTCTGGAGTGAGTGCAGAGAAGGGCAATAAAGCTGGTGAGGGTCTGGAGATCAAGTCTTATGAGAAGCAGCTGACAGAACCGGAGAAAAGGAGGCTGAGGGGAGAACTTATTGCTCTCTACAACTACCTGAAAGGAGGTTGTAGAGGGGAGGGGTACTTCTCCCAAGTAACAAGTGATAGGACAAGAAGAAATGACCCCAAGTTGTGCCTGGTGAGGTTTAGATAGCTATGGGGAAAAATTTCTTCACCAAAAGGGTTATAAAACAGGCTGCCCAGGGAAGATGTGGAATCACCATCCCTGGCGGTATTTACAGGACAGGAAGACGTGGTGCTGAGGGACATGGTTTAGGTTGATGGTTGGACTCGATGATCTGAAAGGTCTCTTCCAACCTAAACAATTCTGTGCTTCTACAACAATAGTGATTGTGGTAGACTCAGAAGTTGAAGGTGGCTATAAAAACTTTCTGTGTCTTTAGATTTACTGAGAAACTCCATAAGGCAGAAGAGTGAGCATCAACTCTTCTCCAGGAGAAGCTAAAGAAGATGCAGTGCCAAGCCCTGTCAGCATGCCAGGACTCAGCCTTTCAGCTTGCAGCCATCTTGGTCAGAAAGTTTCCAAGCTACTGGCTGCACTGGAGCCTGTTGATGGTGCAACCCTTATAATTTGAATGCTGCCAACCTGGGATCCAGATGTGATGAGGGAAAAAAAATTACACAACTGCCTTGCAAATCTGCCATGTGGGACAGAAACCTTTTAGACCTCAGACCTGACAGTCAGCCCCATCTGGCTCTGCAGCACCAGGATGCAAAAGCCCTCACCCAGCAAAAGAAAGCCTTGGCTGGGACCAGGAGCCTGAGCTGTGCAAGCACAGCAAGGCATGCCACCATGTTCCTGGCAGAACCTGGTTACCAGTGCCAGCAGCATCAAAGAGCAGAGGCAGGGCATGAATACATGGGAAAGCAAGGCAGAGGCAGTCTTCATGGCTAAGACCCATGGATGGAATCGTTGGGAAAGTTCTCCCAGCATTACAGTGCTGCTTTTGCCACTTGAGGTAAGTCCTAAAAAAACAGGTAAAATTAATGGATAAGAAAGCTTCAGAAGGAGATAGATACATCCAACCCAAGCAACTGACCCAATGCAGAGGCAACCAGCCATGTGGGGATTCATGGGTTTGTGAGCACTTTGATCTGTTCCCATCATGCTGATACACCTCCTTTCAGCCATCCCAGGATGAGGTGGCAGGGCTAAATGTAGCCCAGATAATGCTCTTTAAAAAATATTTCCAGTAGCTTCAGGAATAATAACATGTGAATGAAGAAATCAGTTTCTCATGGTGAAGCAAAGAGTTTTTCTGGGAAGTCAGGGTGAGGAGGAAATAACTTCAATGAACCAATTGATCAGGCCTAAGATAACAGGCATTTCAGTCTAGAGTACTTCCATTTGCTTTGTTAATTTGTCCTCATATCCAATAAAGAAATGGATAATTCAGCAGTGAGTCATTAGTAGGCATAATAAAACCAAAAATGTATTTGCAGGCAATTTCTAGGCAGTTAACAGTCATTTGGAATACTGTTCTCACAGCAGATGCTCTCTCTATTTGTGTAATTTGTGGAAATCCCAGTAGAAAAAAAAAAAAGAAAGAAAAATTAGAAGTATTTATGAGGAAAATCCTCTGCAGGAAGACTATTAGCATTGTTACTTTTTTCTATTGGCTTTTCCAGGTATATGTGTTGCTTTTAAGACTGATATTGGTAAAGGGCTGAACTATGTACCTTTAAGATAAACCACAGGGAATTAGTATCTAATCAGGCAATGGATTGTCTGAGCACTGTTTGTCCAAGCATTACACAGACACCATGTAACCCCTCAAGACATTTCTTTTTTTTTCCCTTTAAAAGACCGTGATTTCTTTCAGTAGTCAAGCCCAAACATTTCATACGATCAAATTAAGAAAATGTGAGATTTTGTGCAACAGGGTGGAATAAAGAATTGCTACACAGACAAATTGTTTTAAAGCTTTCTAGGACTACATAATAGCTCTGGGATCCCTTGGGTAAAAATAAAATAACTACACCTTAGGAATATAATGGAAAGATATTATCAACTGTGGCTTACAGGAGATAGAAAGAGGATCCAGACGGACTTCCCACAGAACATGTGAATAATCTGTGAGAAAGACTGAGCCCATTAAGAGTAACTACACAGTATATGCTAAACCTTGATAGATCTTATACCCTATTGGAAGTCATCTACTTTCTTTCTGGATAGCCTTTTAATTTATGCTTTAATATAATCCTGTAAAAATAATTCTGACTGTACTGGAACTTCTGACACACAGACCATCATTTCAAATCCTTTTATCAGCTCCTGTATCATTTTGTCTCATACTTGTAATAGGATGGGAGTCAAGAAATATATACAATTTCACCTCATGCCTTTTAGCAATAATGGAGTTATGTGTTCCAATGAAATACTGAATAACTTGCTTATTCATCGTACTGAAGAAATTTGCCCAATGACTGTTTCATGCAAAGAACATAAAGAGTCTTGGGATGAAGCCAAGGGCTCCCATAGCTCACCAGGCTCCCGAAGCCGTAGGCTGCAGTCCTGTACCCTCTGGTATTTTCCTTCTCGCCCCATGAGGAATGAATCTCCGTGATGTAGCTGGGATTGGAGCCCTCCCCTGCACAGGGAACATGCACTGGGTGAAGAAGAAACCTGGTGAGAGTGTTCCACGTCTTGGCCAGGCTCTTTCATTGATTGCTGTGGCTGCAGATTATGGTGGGAGGTGGCATCACAGCTATCACTGCTTCAATGAACTGTGTTCAGTCTTCTGTGAGTGCCTCCAAGGACGACGTCTGCAGCAGTGGGTGCTGTGAGCGGGATACGCAGGATAGGGATGTCAGACTTACCCCATTCCCCTTGCTTTCCTTGTTAAATCAATGCACAATGGTGCTGGCTAAAGTGCTTCTTGGCTCAATGTGTTGGCAGTGCTGAAGCAAGTTCTTGCAGTCCCATGTCTCTTCAGATACTGGACAGCGATTGAAGTGCTCAAGAGAGTAATTGACCCAAGGACCTCTCCTGGATTTAATATTAATTTAGCTGAGCTGTTTGTCTGTGTTTTTATTGCTACTTTCTGGCAGCACAGAGTACAGAAGTCAAGGACTTCTGTGTCCTACACCCTCCCAAACACTCAGTCATCCTTCTTTCCTCTTTTTTCTGCACTCTTTTGAATTTGTACCTGCTTTTCTGTACCTGCCCTTCCCTATCCAAACTCACAGAACTCCCTACCAGCCTCTCCACTGTCCAGCACTGCAGATCCACTCCTGCTCTTTGATTTTTCAGTACTCCACATTAACTCCAACTTTCAACATTTCCTAGGTCAGGGGAGATGAAGCCACAAGGCCGAGATGGGGAGATGCCTCTTTATTCCATAGGAAAGTATTTGTATGACCTGATCAGGATGGGAGGACTGAAGTGAGGAAGAAACCATGTGGTGTAGGACAGTTGTTGAGACTCAAACTTCAGCATCCAATGAGTCTCCATGCAAACTTTCCAAGTTGTAACTTTTCAAAGACCCACAAAGCAGACAAATTAGAGTGAGTTTCCATCTGCAGTGAAAAAAAGCAAACTTATCCAGCTTTCACCACTAAGGGGCAGGGTTATGAGCCTATAACCTCACTTGAGTGTATCAGTTCCCAGGGAGGACCCAACACAGCTTCCTGGAGGAAAAGTGTCCAGCAATCCATTTCCTACAAAGGGAAAACCTAGATACTACCTTTTAAGTCCATTCAGGGAAATAGCTAGGTCATTTTGGTTGACCCTTGGCAGAAGAAAAGCCATTATGAGGTGAGCATTTGGTGAATATAATCCACCCAAACCAGCTACGTTTTCAGGAATCTAAAACCTACAAAAATCAAGGGTTTACAGTGAGAAGCTCAGCAAAATTTAGCTACTTGCTATACCAGCTGTACCAGCAGTGTTGCGTATCAGTTTTCAGAGATTTCATTTAAAGTCTTTGCTCTAAAATTCTTAAATCCATTTGATCATATAACTAAGAAAAAAAAGAGGGGTGGGGGGAGCGAAAAAACAGATCCGTGCAAGATATTGAATATTCTCCGTAGGAATTAAAAGCCAGGGGCTTGTGGCCACCCCTGGGACTTGGTCTTTTTCAATAATCAGAGTTTGATCAAAGCTGACTTTCTAAATGGGCACTTGAGAAGGGGCCTTTGCCCCATGATGATGTGGAGGTATCTGTGAGGAAACATATTGGTCATGTAATCTTAGCTTGTTCTCATTTCCAACTGACAAAACATATTGAAAGAGACTAAAAATATGTGACACAGTTTCTTAAGACCTTGTTTCTTGGAGCTGTTTGCTGTTGTTTCTACAGCGCTATTACATGGCTATGAATGAAGTCTAAAGGTTTCTTATTTAATCAAATGTAGGGCACATGATGGTCTGCAGAAATATGCAGGGGGTGGCTAGGTGGGAAACATAGCAATTTATTGCTTTCAAAACCAATCCATGAAGCCCACCAGATGTGAACATTAGGGCAGAAACCTGCACCAGGGAATACAACATAATGCATTGCAAAAAGAAGTCTCTGTTGAAGTCAGTTGATGGACAGTGTGTTTGGGAGCTACATACAAGCTTTAAAACGGGTGCCAGCAAAAAGCAAGGAAAAGCCAGAATCCAGCTGACAAAGGCAACAGCAATTGGGCAATGAGACTACTGGTAATCTACAGGAAAAAAGGCAAAGGGCAGTAGAAAAATATTGATTTATTAGCGTGAAGTGGAAAGTACATGGGCCAGGTCAGAACCACTTGCTTTCCCGAGGAAGTTTTAATTCGATTAGTCAATTATTTGCAGTGAGAGTAGATGTTTTAAGGCAGTGGATGAAAATGCAGAGCCAGTGGTTTCTGATTTTTAACAGTGCTTGCTTGCTAAGACTCATTTTTCACTTTGATTTCATGGCATTTGGATAACAGAGAATGTAGGTGGCCTTTCAGATTTGAGGAAAACAAAATAAATTGTTCTTCCACTTGTTATGACAAAATTTATTGAAGCCGTGTGTAATTCACATGGGGCAGGTAGATGCTTGGCAGAAGGAAGGTAGTGCTGAGGAATAGTTTCCTACTGACAGAAACTAGTATCTCCCAGTCAAGTAAGGCCTAAACCAATCAAAAAATGTGAACTACAGTTACCAGTGTATAATTCCAATCTTTGTACAGTAATAAGATTTCATGATTACTGCTTTGAAGGCTGCACTCTGGTCAAGCAAGATAAGTACTGGCAATTTCTCTGAGCCTGAATTCAGTAAGATATCACATGTCACTTTCAACGATGCTCTCTGTGTGCTGTGTTGAGATCAAAACCTGGACTAGAGTGTATCACACAGATCACACTGCTTGTTAGTTGATGGTGCAGTGAGGATGGCACAGTCTATTTCAATATCAGGAATATTCAGGTCTGGGACTTTTGTGGGTCTCCAGCTGTAATTGCAGTGAGGTTTTGAAGAAGCCACAGAGACCAGGTTTTTGCTTGCTGTAAATTGTCACGGAGGGTGAGGATTCGTTCTGTTTACACATGGTAGAAAGGTTTAAGGTGCAAGAGGAAACTGTCATTGCAATATTGGTAGATGAATAGGTAAATCCTTTGTGGATGCTGCCCTGTGCTCAGTGTCCCAAATGATGTTTGAGTGCCACCGAGGTTGAGGACCATCTCCTTGCATATTTTCAGTGGGAACATGACGCATAGCTGGATTTGGTATCAGACAAATCTGAGTGCTTGAAGAACAAAGTTGTGTTTGAATGGCAACGCGGGAGTTAGCATTTCAACAATAATCTACTTAATTCTGTGTTAAATCTCTGGAACGTGAGAGAAAGCAGCCAACGTTAACAAGCCTATTACTAGCAATGAATTTAAAGACATCCTACTATTAAAGACGAGCTTCTTATAGCTAAAACTCTGTAGAAGTGTGCTCAGTTCCAGATTTTGCCTCAGCCTTTCAAGTAAAATGAGACAAGTTGCTTCAACTCTTTGTGCTGCTTGGGTAATATTGGGGACTTACATCTTCCATTGTTTCCTGTTTTGGAGGAAGGGGAGCAGAAGCTTCTCTTATAACACCAAGAAAAAGGGAGTGATCTGGGCTGAGATTACTAGTTGTTGCTAAGATATAAATAATAAGTACTTAAGTCCTATGAAAATGTTACTGAGTTCAGTTGTAATAAATTAGCACGTTATTGAAATGTTAGGAAGGTTTTTCTTTGCACTACAGTGATTAAAGCAGATAAATAAGAAACCGGATAATTCTTTGTGTGTGGTTGCTCTGTCTTAGGGCTGCCTCTAATAGCCCCAGTGATCTTTCCATCGTTGTTAATGGGTATTTAATTGGGATTTATTTCCACGGAATTTTTGTACCTTCAGATCATTACAGCACGAAGGGAATTTTATAGCCATGGGGATCAACATAGTCTCCCTAGAGGTTCTGTTTGATAAATGAAGTTGGAAAGAGTTGACATATAGTTAGACACCATTACTGTTTAGAAACATTTACAGAAGTGAGAAGAATCCATTTTAAAAGGATCCTCTTTGTCTTATGCTGTCTGCCAGTCATCTCTTTAAAAATAGTATGTAGAAGGCATGCAGTATTTTCTACTGTTTTTAATTGACCTTTCCTCAAAATCCTTTATGATTTTTTAATTTATTTTATTTCAGAGCAGTGAAACTGAACGGAACGACCCATCTCTGAAGGAGATAGCTGCTGTATTTCATCCCCATCTTTCCCTAGTTTATAAGAGAAAACATTGATCATGGATAGAGAAGAAGAATAGCTGGGAAATGGCAGCACTGTCATGTGACTCAGGTGAGGTGAAAGCAATTCTTCTCTGTGCCACAGGCTTCCTATATGACCTTGGCAAGTTACCTGTTTCTCAGTGCAGAGAAAAAATCAGGGTTTTTTTCTGCTAGGTAGAAGATCAAGTCAATATTTAAGACTCTGATGTGTGCCCATAAAATAACAAAGGCACAATAAATACAATTTACCTTGTCCTGTGGCTTCTGCAACAGGATTACACAAAATACTTACTATGTTTCACCCAAATTAATCTGCATGGATGGATTATTGCCACCTATGTACAAGTTTGGTGTCTTTAATGTTTTAAAATATTTGAAATTAATAATGCAGCCTTTAGGACAAATCCGTGTCTTAATAATGTTGTGTTTTCCTCCCTCATTTAGCCTTCAGCTGTCCCTTGCTAATACTGTTGAGCCAGCTTGGGTGGGTCAACTTCTTTTCTCTTGATTCCTTTCCATCTTCAGAGAGCTTTCCATCTGTCTTCTCTAGTGGTTCCTGTCTTATTCATGTGTGCATGTTTTGCATGTGCAAAGCCTACAGGAAGGACCTTGTCATGAACAGCCACTTTGAAGCATCCCTGCGCTCCTCAATACGATTTTGCTTGACATGTTAAATAACAACTTTCACTTGGCAATTGTTCTTATCTTTTTTTTTTTCCCCTTGTTTTCTTGACCCTGTGAATAAGCACTCAAGGTAGATTTCCTTTCTTTTAATTGCTCCTGACCTGTACCATTCCCTGCAATTGGGCCTGAGGATGGATATTCAAGGTAGCAATCTCCAGGACTTAAAAATTACCCACTCTTTAAATTATTTTCATATTAACCCTCAGGTTCTCTGCACCAGGATTGTTGCATTTGAAAATCCACCACCTGTTATGAATTTTGCTATGGTAGGATGGGATCCAAAGTCACTGTCTGCACTTAGGTTTTAACCTAAGTTAAAACCATGGGTCTGGAAATGAATATGCTCACTATGACCTCTTTTCTTACCCTAAGTATCTACAGTATTTTCTTGCTCTTCCTCTGTTTTTAGCAGAGACCCTATCAGGTCTCTTTCTCTTCTGTGTATCCTCCACCAGGACCTATAGTTTCATTGAACTTCAAAAGCCACTGTGTCTCTAAAAGCAAATCTAACCCCTGAAGCCTACCTGTGCTTTTAATTCTTAAACCACCATGAGAGCAATAAATCTGATTTGGCATTTCCTCCTTAGGCACAAAGACACATCCCACATCAATACAGGGTGTGTTTTAAGCACACAGGGACAGAGGCTGGGCAAGAAACCAGCTTCATGTAGCAGGAATGCACAAGAACCAGTTTTACCTGGAAATCCTTCCTTAAGGGGAAAGCAAATTCATAGGTTTGCAAAGGGCATGGGAGAGACACCAAAACATTTGGCTCAGAGCACAAGGTGGTAGGAAACCTGGAAACTACCTTTTCCTTTCACAGAGATTGCAATGGCAGCTATGTATAGGTTGTAATGCTAGGAATCTTGTATATACATGTAATTTCACAGCCAGCTTTTATAGTATATCCATACCACAGCTAAGGCAGACTGGAGAATTGCCTGACTCAATTACCTTTATCTCCACCTTTCTGTAGGAGTAATTTCTCTGCAATTCCTTCCTGCTGCAGTGCCCACCCCATTGTACCATGCCCTCCCCAAATCACAGATGGGAGCATCCGAGAGGCACCCCTTGCACAGCTGGATCCCAGGCTGATCAGGACCACACAGTGGAAAGGGAGCCCTTTCTCAAAGTCTCCCAGCAACCCTGATCTGAGGAGACAAGATAAAATAAGAGCTAGGCCACAGGTGGTTGAATTAAATCTGCAAGAAACTAACAGTAGTCACTTAGGAAGGCTGCAGAAAGAAGAAAGGAACCCAGATTCATCAATTCCAATCTTGTGTCCTAGCCATCATCAGAAATTGTTGATGCTTTTGACCTGCAAGACAGATGGAAAGCACCTTGCTTCATGAGGTGCAAGTTATGTAGTGGAGAAAACGTTCACAATACTTGATATTTTGCCACACAACCATTCAGTGTTCACGGAGAGCTTAGTTGCTTGTGATGTGGAGCTCTGGAGGATGCAGTGCTTTCAGCTTCCCAGATAGACATGAGTCTTCTCAGGAGGGAAGTCTTCATTTTTACTCCTGGGACTTAAAAGAAGATAAAAGGGAAAAGAACCCTTCATGTCCCTTCTCTGGTGCTGATCAGAAAGCATGCAGAAAACCATCTAGTCAGGTGAATGAAAAACATAAGCTGTATAGGCACAGATACAAGGAAGAAAGGTTTAAGTGGTTCTTTGCTAAAAATTATGTTCTTGTTTGTGGGATAAAATGAATTTTTAAAGAATCTGTTTACAATTGGATGAATTATATAAGTATCCATTATGTAATTGAATAATAGCATAATCTTCACTGAATATCACTGAATATCACTGAAATTTTTGGAGTTGGAAGGGACCATAGAGATCATCTAGTCCAACTCCCCTGCCAATGCAGGACCACCCAGAGCATGTCAGAGCATGCCTCTCAGGACTGCATC
>BJBW01025655.1:0-11677 GCA_004320125.1 Scolopax mira
TCGAATGTGCCTGATTCTGAAGTCATGGCACCATATGTCCTGCTATAGAATACAGAGGAAAAAAAAAAAAGCAGTAATCATGCAAGAATAATGCAGTGTTAACTTTCTTCTGCTCATGGAAGTTGTAACCTTCGTTAAATACGTGTTGGTTAACAGGTGCTAAGGGAAGTGTCTACCTGTAGGTAAAGAGGGAATCTGTAGGCCATTTTACTAGGAAAAAGCCAATCTACAGGCTGCTTCATGGGCAAGTTTATTCTTTCCAGCAAGAACTGTCTGTTCCATAGCTTAACAGCCTGGAGACATCAGTGTAGCAGCAAGTGCTACCTTTCTGCAGTAGACTGAACATAGTGTAGATTTCCTCTCTTACATTTTGTTACACTAGAGAACATTTTGTTAATTCTAGTATATGTACATTTTACTAAACACCACATTTATCAAACGCAGATGTCCTTGAAGCAAAGTTTTCTACCAGTCCAAATGGTTTCAGAAGCTTCAGGAATAATATGACACACAGAGTACATAATCAGTGACTCTAAAGATTAGGTGCTAAAGGTGGCTACAATGTAGCTTTTATTAAATATGTTTAATTTTAGTCTATTAAGCCCTAATCCCCAACATTGACAGTATGGGTTGGCAGAAAATTACTTAAAATTGTGTGGAAATTGTGTCATGTGAGGCATTGCATTAGTCTAAAAACTTTTGACATTTTTGCTTAAGGAGAATTTTTAAATTTGCTGCAAGTGAAGACAAGATTGTATTACAATAATTAAAAAAATCACAGCCCATCTGCCATTTTTGGGAGTCTTAATTATTAAGTCTTCAAACAAAAATATCTTTCTCTAGATGTATGTATTACTTAAGGTACACTGGCACCTGGTCCCAAGTTTATATTGAGTAATGATCACTCCTTTCTTATCTAACTTGCTTCTTCACATCTGCTAATACTTGGTCGTTGATTATGTTGGGAATCCCAAGGCAGTGGGTTTGGATGAAGCACTGCCCTGATGCCCCTATATAATTTCCTCCAAAAAAGTAATTTAAAGCCTTGGAATTGTTGGGGAGGTTTCTCTTGAATTACAGCTCTGTTCATGTTAGTGTATGGCAGCTTGTCTCATTCAGAACAAGGGCTTTTTATTTTATTTTTAAACTAAAAATTTGCAACGTTGGTTAGAAACCCAGGTATGTGACAACTAGTGATAGTTAATTTAGTTAGAAAGCAGGAAGGATCAGGAATATTTCTAGATTTTTTTTTTTTTAATATTCCTTTTTAGAAAAGCTACTTTAAGAATAACAACACTTTGCCTGCTGAATTTACAGTTCTCGCTTCCTGAATTCACTTCTCTTCCTCTCCTCTTCTGAAAGATGGGAGTGTAGATGAATCTAAGAAATTTATTTTCAAAAGCTCAGCTTTCCTAAGTGTTTATTTTCCTTGGCATGAGGAGCTTTCAAATGGGTTCAGTATGAAGCAGAATAACTTTCTTCTGTGGTGTAGTGGAAATTGTGGCAGGCTGCTCGTAGTGTTCTTGGCTGTCTCTGCTGATAAAAATGTTTTTAAAAGATTTATTTTATTTGAAGCTACCCAAGCTGCTTGCTTGCTTAGGCAAGAAACCCATGTAAACAGGCAAGTTGTCAAATGTGGTGAGTAATGTTCAATATATTCATCAGTGACCTGGACGAGGGGACANNCAGTGGTGTCCCCCAGGGGTCAATACTTGATCCAGTCCTGTTCAATATATTCATCAGTGACCTGGATGAAGGGACAGAGTGTCTCCTCAGCAAGTTTGCTGATGATGCCTAACTGGGAGGGGTGGCTGACACTCCGGAGGGACGTGCTGCCATCCAGAGAGAGCTGGACAGACTGGAGAGCTGGGCAAGGAAGAACCTCATGAGGTTCAACAGGGAAAAGTGTAGGGTCCTGCACATGGGGAAGAAGTGTCAGGCACCAATACAGGTTAGGCATATATAAAATGTCCAGAATTCTACCTTTACTAGCTGTAACCATGATAAATCTTTTAGAAGAAGGGAGGAAGGGGGGGGGAAACATATTCTGTAAAAACTCTGTAACAAACAGCTGCAGGTTGCAGTGGGAACATCTGCAAATTGTTCTGAGAAGTAAAGAGAAGACTTAAAGAAAATAACGTTTTGCCAGAGCTACTTTTTTTTTAAACACTTTAAAATTGAACCTTGTCAAAATGTGTATTTCCATCAACTATGCTATATCATTATTTTTAACGTTGAAACGTTGAAAGCTTGGATGTTTAGCTTTGCAGGCAGAATTAGATCAGTGAAATCTTGGAACTTGGAACTGAAAAATTATTTTTGTTAGAATAGTCCCCTGAGCTGAACATTAGTTGCTAACTTTTTTTTTTCTGCATATAATGGTAGACCAACGTTTGACCAGTAGAGGGCAATGGGTATGTGCCTGCATAGGTACAATGCTCAATAACTTGTGCTGGAATCACTTGGATGTTTCGTGTTCAGGGGTTTGGTTTTGTTTTTCCCATTGGTGGTGATGAGAGCTGAATTTTGGACCCAGATGGCCACAGGAAGCAGGGGCAGCACTGCTTAATTGGAGTTCTCTGGTGTTCTGTACTTCCTTTCTTCCCCTTCCTATCTTTTTTTCCCCTTCAGTTTAGGCAACATCACAAATCCTGAGACTTAACAATCATAGAATCATAGAACCATCTGGGCCAGAAGGGACCTCCAAAGGCCATCTAGTCCGACCCCCCCACAGTCAGCAGGGACACCCCCAACTAGACCAGGTTGCCCAGGGCCTCGTCCAGTCTCACCTTGAATGTCTCCAGGGAAGGGGCCTCAACCACCTCCCTGGGCAACCTCTTCCAGTGCTCCACCACCCTCATTGGAAAGAACTTATTTCTAAGATCCAATCTAAATCTGCTCTTCTTCAGTTTAAACCCATTGCCCTTCATCCTGTCACTGCAGGCCTTTGTAAACAGACTCTCCCCAGCCTTTCTGTAGCCCCTGGAGGATTAATAATCTGGAGGATTATTGAAGATTTCTTGACCTGAAAAGTGTTAAGCAAATCTTAGACAAAGATATTTGAAATATCTTGATTTGGAACACATCTAGAATTCAAATACTGTTTGACAGACTTTGACTTCTAAGGACTTCTCTTGTCCTTAGAACTGCTAATTTTCAGCTTGAAATAGGCTTTTCAAGAGAGCTCATGGACAAAAATGATCACAGCATCACAGAGTGATATGGGGTTGGAAGGGACATCTGCAGATCATCTAATCCAACCCCCTGCCAAAGCAGGTCCACCCAGAGCAGGTTGCACAGGAACGTGTCCAGGTGGGTTCTGAATGTCTCCAGAGAAGGAGACTCCACCACCTCTCTGGGCAGCCTGTTCCAGGACTCTGCCATCCTCAAAGGAAAGAAGTTCCTCCTCAGGTGGAGCTTCTTATGTTCGAGTGTGTGCCCATTCCCTTTTGTCCTGTCACTGGGCACCACTGAAAAAAGACTGGCCCCATCCTCCTGACACTCACCCTTTAAGTATTTATAGGTGTTGATCAGGTCCCCCCTCAGTCTTCTCCAGACTCAAAAGACCTGATGGCTATAACGATCTAGCAACCACTAGTGAAACGTATTATCAGACTTTCAGGTATTAAAAGCTGTCTGCAGAGCATATTGTAGTCCTAATGATTGTATTCCTTCCCAGTCCTATGTGCCCTCCTGCCTCGCAACTCGTCGTGTTTCCTTTTTTCAGCCTGAAGCTCACAACAGCAGCGCAGCGGCCGGTCAAGAGCACCCTCCTCCAGTGGCCACCAACACGTCGGTGAGCCCTCGGCAACGCCGTGCCCAGCAGCAGAGTCAGCGGCGGCCACCTTCTTCGGCTGACTTCAACCGGGGGCAGCAGCCCAGGGTCAACATGAACCACACGGGCTCGACCGTGCTCATTGTCCTGCTGACCTTCGCCTTGGCAGCCCTTATATTTCGTAGGATATGTTTGGCTAACGAGTATATTTTTGAGTTATAAGGTGGTTTCTGTCGTAACGGCGGTGACTCGAAGGCTTCGTCGAACATTCTGTGTTGGGTATGACGTGAGGACTGTTTACAAAGGTTACTTTTTTTTGTATTTACGCTTAAATCCTTACGAATGTTAATGTACCTGCAGATACATTGCCTGTCAGAGAAGTGAAGTTGGACATTTAACTACAAGTGTTAATTGATGCCTGCTAGATCCTTGGAGAAACAGTGCAGTGGAATAGTAATGTTAAGGCATGTGGGAGTGGAGTAATTTTGAATAATTTATCAACTAGAAAAAGACAATTTCAAAACAAGTGGTTGATTCACTTTTTTTTTTTTTGTAATGGAACATAAATGCAATTAATCATCCCCTCTAAGTTAGTATAACATTTGACATTGGAGAAAGAATTGCAGAAGGAAACACAACTATGTGTTTGTGTCCAGTGACCTCTTAATTTAGAGGGGATACGGTTCTGTAACCACTTTTATTGACCGTGACACGTTTCTAGAGGGAGAACACAGACGAGTTGGTTGTGATGCTGCTGTGTGTGTGTGTGGAAAGGGGAAAGGAGCAGGGGAGGAAAGAAGGGGCCAGTAAACTACTTGCATTATTCTGATTTTTATTTTTCTGGAAGAAAGATTGGATAATCTTCTGCAAGATTTGAATATCCTCTTCTAATACTCTCAATTGTATATCTTGGGTTTTTTTTAAAGTTGAAGGTTATATAAAACATGTCTATTCTTGCAATAGTTATAAATATGTAATATAATTATTTACCCAGAGCTATTGTCTTTTAATTATACCAGAAATATACATAATGTGTTGAACTGAATGTTTCATACGTGGTTTTATTTACTAAAGAAAATTTAAACCTTATTATACTTAAACTCTCGTCCATATGAACATGCTTGAGAGAAATATTTATTAAAAACATCAAAAAAGCTTCAAGCTAGTCTTCAATTATGTTTCAAGTATCACATGACCTTTTGGTTGGTTGGGGATTTTTTGTTGTTTCAGGGTATTTTTGTCATTTCAGATTATTTTTCAACCTAATATAAATGTTGGACCCAGAGACTTTCTGCATTATTAGTTTACTAAAAAAAAAAAGCAATTGGTAATATCAGTGAATACTGTGAAATCACATTTATAAGCAAGAGAGCTACAGTTGTTAGGGTTTTGAGAAATTTTGTCTGTGAATGTTTAATTACTGTAGTGAAGTAAAAGGAAGCAGTTAGTGCTTTCTTTTTTCCTCTTACCATTGTTCAGATTTAAATATGTTCTACTATGTTCATTTCAAAGACAATGAAATTCAGGTAAATCTCATTTTGTTGCTGTCAAACATGGCTGCTCTGACTTAAGTGAGATTCTCATCTTACTCCTTAGCAAGTGTTTTTGGGCTACTTACAGCTTTCCCAAATTTTGTTAAATATTCTATGTATGATTGTTTTGAAATGTTGAAGCAGGTATAACAGCTTCTGAAATAAAACAAGCCCATTGTATGTCTAAGTGGAATCTGGAAATTTTAAAAAAAAAAAACAACACCAAAAAAAAAGGTTCCTTTTTTAGCACTTCTGGATTGTTGATGATCTTGTGGAATGGAACAGAATTCTAAAAGCTTTTTTAAGTTCAGACAAAAGTTTATATTTTGTTCAGCGGACACTTCTTCCACATTCTGCTGCAGGACAATTTGATGCCAATATATTAATTGACGTATATTAACCTAATTTGCACGTTTACCTAATTAGAAATTTTAAAAAATAACGACAACAACCAGAAAACCCCTCGCCAAAACTCCCCCAAACCACTTTCCAGATCCTGTAGCCTCTAAAAATCAAAGTAGGGTGTTTCCTCGTTGCTGTGTTGCCTGAATACCTGCTCTGGTCAGAGTATTGACAAACTTGGCCCCACAGAGGTGAGTTCTGGGAGGGATCTGACCCAAAAGAAGTCAGGATTTTGATGGATTTTTGACTGCTCTGTTCCTGATGGGCCTTTTCTTTTCCTAGAGCCTGGCTGCTCTCCTGTGGTACCACACGCTGGCTCTCAGAGCAGCAGAGTCTTCTGCAAAGAGATGGTCCCCGTGGCCCTTGGAGTGAGCTGTGGGAAAATTAAGCTTTGCATGGTTTCTGAAAACAAAATCTTCCTTGTAGTTAAAGAAATAGCTGCTTTGTAGTTTTTCATTTTTATTTCAGACTTTTATTTATTTAAAAAAAAAAGTTAAAATGCCTGATTGTGCAAATATCTATTTGAAAAAAAAAATAATATTCATGGTGACTTGATTTATGTAAAGAGTATTGCATGTATAGCTGCTTTGGGCAGGTTACTGTGGTTTAATTTTCCTCTGAAGGCTAATAGTAAATAAAAATCATATTTTTTAGAGGTAATAGCTCATCTTTTATCTTCAGCAGCATGGAGAGCCTGACTGAACTGGAAAATAAAATCTTAACTCTAAAACCAGCGAAATGCGTGCATTTTTAGGGGCCTGAAAACCTGGCACAGGCGGGTTCCAGGGGAAAAAGCTGCCCCAGGAAGGGACAGAAAATCTGGAAAAAGCCTAATGAAAGGGCACAGCCCGTTTTTTCTGCCGTCTGGCAGCAGGATAGCGCTGCCCTGAGATTAGGGGATTGAGCAAAAAGCCGGCGTGCAGAATTGCGGGTTTTTATATAATGGCTTTAGTAAATATCCTTTAGGACCCAGGGGAAACGTTGGGTGAGTGGAACTTGGTGAGTAATGGCCAATCGTTAGGCGGTGAGGAGGGAGAAGCTTTGAGGGAGAAGCCCCTGGCAGCCTGTGGGGAAACATCACCTCGGGGAAGGAGCATCTCCAACACCCATCGCCAACCAACATGCGCCGCCGGAATTAAGAGTGGATTCGATGTTTAAACCCGGGGGGACTTGTGCTGTGGGAGGTTTCTGGAGCTCAGAGCTCCCCGCTCCTGCTTCCAGCGAGATGCCTGATTTTGCAAAACTCCTTTTATTAATCTTTTGCTTAGTTCTTCTGGTGGAAAGCAGGAAGCACCGGAGGAGGAGGTGGACGAGCCAGGTGGAGGTGCAGAGGGCAAGGTAAGGGTCATCAAAACACACGGGTTCCTTTCTCTGGAGTGTTATAAATCCATTACTACACAGTAAAAAATGTGCCTGGGCAGTGTCTTTGTGGATGCTATATGTGCAAACAGCTTTCTAGGTAACATCTTCTGAATAGTGTCTGATACCATATTCAGTTTTAACTGTGAATGGTCCAGTTTAATGATTATTATTATTAATGATTAACTCTTAACGAGGCAGGTTTTGCAGATAGGTTGTCTACTTCTGCTCGGTAAAAATATTTGTAGCCCTGTGTGTGATTTACAGGGAGAATTCAGAGAAGCTGCAAATTACAGAGATGCTCAAATCTGCCTGGGGTTCCTGCCTGGAGCAGGTTATTTACCCTGTTTGCTGAAATGCTGTTTTTATTCATGGGAAATGGCAGGTTATTTTCCAACAGTTGGGGGTGGGGGTGTTGCTTAGCATGCATGGCATTAATTAATAGCCTAAAAATCCCTGGAAGTTACTCGGAGATTGTAAAATTAAAAATGCATTTTGAAGAAATCCATGGAAACTTTACAAGGCTATGCATCTTAAAGTTAAATAAAAGCACAAGAAAGAGTTAAAGGTCTTAGCAAAGTTTGTTAGATTTACTGTTGCTGAGATTTGACTGGAGGTTTATGTTGGAAAAGATAATCTTCCAAACCTGTCAGACAGTCCAAAGTGTGTTATCCCATTTTGTAGTTATGTCATCCCGTGGCAATTATATCTTACAAGACTGTTCATTGTTTGAAGGGCTCAAAAATAAAATTGGGTTAATCCATCTTATTAAACGACTTCTCTGTAAACCTTCATCTTTTCATTCATTTTTGTTGGGTTTTTTTTTTTTGCTTTAACACTCAACACTTCTATGGGGAGTGTTGTAATGTGGTTGTTTTACAACGAAACGTTGGGATGGAACAGAAAGCAAAGAACACCTGATATGCTCCCGGGTTCATACTGCTCATTGGAAAAATCCCTTTTAGTGACATAAATGTTATAAAGCTGCAACAGCAAGGGCATGATTCTGAAATCCTAAAGTTGTGCCTCTGAATCTCCATTATTTCACTTAACGCTGGAATTTTTTCAAAGGCTTCTTCTGGGAAATACGGGGTGTTCAACAGTAACTCACAAAAACCACTCACAGGTAGCAGAGATCATCTACTTAGAAGTAACAAAATAGCGTAAATCCTTCTTTTAAGCATGACTTCGCCCAAAAGTAATGCCATTCTCTGGGTTAAAAGTTGAATATTTTGTACGTCATTTAAACATTGTGAAAATCATTTGCAACTTCTGCAGCGCTGCTACTTCTGTGAAGCTGTGATAGAGTGGAAGTCAAAGCACTGCTAAAATTATTTATGTAAGGAAGCTTCCTGTAAAGAATAACTGATACTGTTTGGTTTCCTGTGGAATAGTGATTTTAATGAACATTTTTCCAGCCAGGTAAGAAAATGAGGAATTATCTGCCTTTTTTTATATATATAAAACTGTAAAAAATAATACATTTCATTCTGTTTGGAGAAATTAAGTGATAAGTGAATTGTGAAGTAAAACCTTTTGTTGGAATCACCTGGGTGGCTGATTTTTAAGCTAATTGATCAGAGCCTGGCGTTGCAGTGAGGCCGTGCCATCGATTTACAAGATGGCATCTTAATACCATCAGGGTTTTCCATACTATTTCCTCATACAGCACACAATCCAAAGTTTTATTGGATTTTTAATTTGATTCCCGTCCTCCCTCCTGACCCCATTCTTTGAGCAGAGAGGTTTGATTGAACATTCATTGGTACTTAGGCCTTTCTCTGACGGTTGATGATGAGGGGAGATCAAAATTTTCCCATGTAGAATATGCCCTGGAGCACAAAGGCTTCTATTATCACCATAGAAACATGAAATGGCTAGAGTTGGAAGGGACCTTCAAGATCATCAAGTTCCAACCCCCCTGCCCTGGGCAGGGACACCTCCCACTAGAGCAGGTTGCTCAAAGCCCCATCCAGCCTGGCCTTGAGCACTTCCAGTGTCAACATGTTCCATGCAGAGTCTGTCTGTCTGTCTGCTGTTTCATTACCCACTTATGCCATTTTAGTGACTTTCTTACACTTTTCGTAGGGACTTGTTGTCACCCTTGTTCTACTGTGATACGATCTCTCAAGTAAAAAGTTGTGACTAATATTCAGAAGAGTGAAGAACTGCAGATCTTGCTGACTTCTTTAGATAAACCCCTTCTTTTCCTGCTGCTGTGGAGGAAAATTGATGATTTTTGTCATTGTTAAAAGTCAAAAGGCAGAGTGAGTCCACACCAGCTGGTACTCAACTGATGTTTGAGGGGCAGATAGAACAGAATATGATGTTGTGTGACCACTGTCGGAAAGAGCTTTCTCATTATAATGTCACCTTGGTACCCAGCCAGGTGGTGCTGGCAGCAACCTCACTCCCCTCCATGGGTCTGTGCCCACCAAGCTGCGTGTCTGAAATGAGGCAGGCAGAACTCAGCCACAGGGTGCCCTGGGGCCTTGGAGACGTCCGACCAACGCTTTTGCTGTCTTTTGCAGTCACATCTACAAGAAGAACCATGATGTTACCAAAACTTGGAGAGGGAAGACGGAGCAGCTTCTCAGGGTTGATGACCATGACTTCACCATGCGGCCGGCTTTCGGAGGTGAGAATAAAAGAGTTCATTTGATTTCATGTTTAACTAATCATGTAATTATAACAAAAAAGACAAAAGTCGTCACTGGTGAGCTGTACCATAATCATCTGCCTGCAAATACATTTTCCTCTGACTATTTTCATTCCTTATGGCAAGACTGGTGCCTGTGCTGGAATCGTTCCTTTTCTCTCAAAGAAGATGAGATGCTGAAGACCATCCCTACTCACCCCTGATCATGTCAGGAGGGGATCCTGCTCATTCCAGTGGCTCTTCTGGAGCAAAGAAGAGGGGGGAAAGCAAAGTGTAGAGACAGGCTTAGGTCTGAAAGCATGCAGGACCCCAGACTGGTAGCCCCTAGAACAGGTACAGTGTGCATCATATGCAGTTGCGGACACTGATTGGGGGATCTGATCTGATCAATGCTTATAAATCCTTAAGGGATGGTTGTCAGGAGGATGGGGCCGGTCCTTTTTTCAGTGGACAAGAAGGAATGGGCACAAAACAGAACATAAGAAGTTCCACCTAAACAGGAGGAGGAACTTCTTTCCTGTGAGGGTGGCAGAGCCCTGGCAGAGGCTGTGCAGAGAGGTGGTGGAGTCTCCTTCTCTGGAGACATTCAGAACCCACCTGGACACATTCCTTTGCGACCTGCTCTGGGTGACCCTGCTCTGGCAGGTTGGACTAGATGATCTCCAGAGGCCCCTTCCAACCCCATATCTTTCTGTGATTCTGTGACATTACAGTAGTGAGAAGGAGGCAAATCCCAAATGTTTGCCTTTTGCCAGCTCACAAGAAACCAGTCACCACTAAACTGGTGCAGCCCGTTTCAGTATTTGACAACCCTTTCAGTGAAGAAACTTCATAACCTTCAACATTTTGGAGGGCCAGTCTACAACTTTAAGCTAGAAAGGGGATGGGGTCTGCAGCTGCCCCTCTGTGGCCACGGTGACTCTTGCTGGTCGTCAGAGGAGAGCCAGCAGGTTGCCAGTCCAACAGAGCTGTGGCCACTGGCCAGAGCAGGCTGGGGTTATGCAAGGTAAAATGGAAGAAAATCATTAGAGAAAGATGAAGGTTTTTTGTTGTTTTTTGTTTTTTTTTTTCCTAGGAAAAAGGTATCTTTGTAAAGAGCAAGTGAACAAGCAAATGTTGTGTAAGTTGTGTTATTAACAGCCCAATAAGCACGGCTGCCTTCCCTACTCTCAGCCCATTAGAGACAGGCTACTGGGGACACTGGTAATGACAAAGATTTTTGCTTTGCTGCTGTTCAAAGCAGCCTACGTAAGCAAAAATAGGCTGTGTTTGTTTTGACCCTTAGGGGGTTATCTCCATGTCAGCGACCTTGTTTTAGCTAGCAGATGTTCAGGTATTATTTACAAATATTAATATTAAAAGATTATGTCAATGTTTGTTTTGCTGCCTTCCTTAAACATCCACTTTAAGCATTTCATCTATGACATCTCGTATTTTACAGGGAGCCCGTGAATAAGCAGCTTTAGTTGATACTTAAAATAGCTGTATCTTCTTTGCTGAGGGACAACCTAATGCTGTACTTTTATTATATTTCTTCATAGCCTAATAGCCTAACGTTAGCCGGTCCTCACTGCCCTTTCTGGGCAGTGTTTTTGTCAGGATGGGTGGGTGGGTGGATGGATGGATGGATGGATGGATGGTGGGGTGAATGAAGCATAAGTAGTTCATTTAGGGTAGAACTGACTCCAGGCATTTTGATGGCAGCATGCTCTCCCTGTCTTCCACACCCTGCTGTGGGGTCAAAAAATGAAAGCCATGTCTGTGTTCAGCACCTGCTTCTGACTGGGGACTGAGTCATCCTTTGCAGCTTTCCCAGCTGCTCCTCGGAGGGTGGTTTTGGGTGCTGAGACATGCTGGGATGCGACAGGTTTTAATGTTGGGCACCTTTCTGAAGTCATTCCTGAACAGGACTTGCGGAAACCTCCTGGGTTCCTGAGAGGGTTTAACCCC
>BJBW01025672.1:0-10843 GCA_004320125.1 Scolopax mira
TGCCCAAGATTATTGGTCTGTGGTGGGGTGTGGGGTTTAGTTGGTGGGTGCTTTTTTTTCTGTGTGGGTTTTATGGATTTGTTGGGGTTTTGGGGGGATTTTTTGGTGTGCTTTTTTGTTTGTTTGTTTTGTTTGTTTGTTTATTTTTGTTTTGTTTTTTAATGTAGTTGGACTCAATGATCTCAAAGGTCCCTTCCAACCACTAAGATTCTGTGATTTTCATTGAATCTCCTTTAGGTACCCAGAAAACAATCCCCACTTATGTCAGGTTTGGGTTTTTTTTGTGGTAGTGGTAGTAGTTGTCTGGTTTTTGTTTTTAAATTCAAGTCCACTGAATTCATCTACCATTCAGATTTCAAACTGAAAACTGAGTTTCCCATTCATTGCTGGTGAGGAGAGCTGCAGGGGGCAGCCATGCAAGTGAAATCCTGCTCTAGAGCTGCTTACTCTTCCAACCCTATCATCTAAACATGAGGAGGAACTTACTTTCTTTGAGGGTGGCAGAGCCCTGGAGGAGGCTGCCCAGAGAGGTGGTGGAGTCTCCTTCTCTGGAGTTATTCAAAACCCACATGGACATGTTCCTGTGCAACCTGCTCTGGGTGACCTTGCTCTGGCAGGGAAGTTGAACTAGATGATCTCCAGAGGTCCCTTCCAACCCCATATCATTCTGTGATTCTCCAGATGCGATACTCTTGGTTCTTCATGTTATTCAGAGCTGCTCTGGGAAGCAGCGGTATTCCTGGGACTAGTCATAGTCTAGCATTTAAAAATTGGATGTGTTGATAACAGTACTGTAGTCCAAGCTATTTTGGGAACGGGACCGAATGTCATATTGCTTCTGTTGCTGGGACAGACAGTGAAACACCTGATATACCCTCAGAGTGGGACGTATACCTTTTGGAGATTGGGAGGGTCAAAGTAACCACCAAGACAAGTTTTTGTCTTTCAGTCCGCGTCTCCAAACTGTTGGTTGCTTTGCAAAATGGTGTGGAAAATGCAGCTAATGCAAGAGTGCTGTAGTAGTCCAGCTCCCTCTGAGCTGCCTGGGATCTCTCCCTGGACCTTTCTGGTCCTTCATGCAGCCAAGTCTCAGTGTGTGCCCCCTTGAACGTGACTTTTTGGCTCTTTGTCTTGTGACACATCAGTGTGTCTTTGCTTTGGGGAAGGCTGTTGAGATGTTCTTAAAATGTTGGAGTGACAGGAAAAAAAAGACAAAACTTGATGATTGCTTTTTAAGTAAAGCAGTGATAGCACTTTTGGAAATACAGAGAATTCAGGGACCATAAAGGATGCCAATGCAGTCCTTGTGAGAAGATATCTATGGAAAAGGGAGTTGAATAACCATGGTCTGCATGTTCAAATTAATTTGTACATTGTGTTTCTCTGGTGCATTAAGATTTGCTAGCATGCACAAAATCTCAGCTTTCATTGATTTCTAAGTGTACTTTTAGTTCCTGTGGCTTCAAAAAGCACCTCCCAAGAGAACCAAACCTAATTTATTGGTAAAGAGGCTGAATACACAGGTGGTCTGAAACAGCAAGTCCTCATTTTTGACTGGCTGGTGTGCCAGTCTTAAAACCTGGTGAGGTTGCCTTGTCCACACTTAGCCCCTACCAGAAGGGAAAGGGCTAGTGTGAAAAGGGATGGTGATTCGAGCAAAATGCTGAGGTTAGGACAGGGAGAGCCATATTTCTGGGCAGTTATTATGCTCCTCAGGGTAACTGCAAAAAACCTGTTCTAAATAAATGCCTCCATTAGTTCCTCTGTAAAGTTCATATTCCTCCCTTGATCTTTCCACAAATTTGTTGAAGACAGTGATGGTTGTGGTGCGGCATTTGCCACAGTTGAAACTTCTGCTCCAGATTGAAGCATGTGGTTATATACATTGCAGAGGGTGCCCTTTTCAGAGAGTCTGATACTGCCACTGGTAGGTACTGGGTGGAGAAAAGAAACTGGTGGAGAGAGCAACCAAGGTGCTGGAGGGCCAGGAGAGTCATAGATGACATCTACTGAGGCTGTCAAGAGCTGGCAAACTGCTGGAGAGAGTTCAACATCAGCACACAACGCTGAGGCTAGGTATGGAAGCCAATGTCACTGTGCCACTCAGGAGAGGAAATGACCGATTACACACGGTAATCGCCTCTAACTTTGAGGCCAAAGATTTATTTTCTCTTAAAGATTTAAGATTAGAGCTTTAATTGCGTCTGCTAAGAAATGCCCTGAACGTCAGAATTAGGGCTTGCTGAGTGGGGCTCCAAGTGTCAGCACGTTATGGCTGTTGAAGGATTAGATTAGAGTAGATTCTCCTGTACAAATCTTCCTTCCATTAACCTCCCCAGTCAGCTCGATGCTGTCAGTTGCTGGATTAGCATCTCCGAAGAATATCTGCTTTGTTCCTCTCAAGGTTCCTCCATTTGTCAGTCCTTCCTTTGGTTATCACCTCTCACTTGCCAGGGCCAAATAAACAGCACCATTTAAAAAACAGCATTGATGCTGTTCTGTATGATTGAGCTGTAGTATCTCGGAGAGGAGGCTTGTGGAGGGATGCGTCACCTGCTCCAGCTATCATAACTGCAGCATTTGGCATTTCTGTACTCTAAAAGGGTTTAAAGTATGGTTTCATGGGGAACAATTCCAGCTCGGTATGTGGAGAGAGGAAAGGCTGATGGAGCAGAAGGGAGAGGTGTGTGCATGCAAGAAATCCTTGTTCATTAGAGGCAGGGGGGGAAACAAAAATGAGCAACTGTGCAAGTTCAACTCTGATGAATGCCTTGAGGGAAGAACTTGAGCGCAGCTCCATAATTTCCTTTTAGAAATATGAATACAGCTGTAAGCGATGTGAAGTCTTAAACCAGCTGCTGATACCTTCCTTTGATTTCCAGGCCTTGCCAAAGGGGCCCCCACCCCAGTGCCAGCTCTGGTTTTGGAGCTGTGACCACCACCTGGTGTGTAGCAGCACTGCGTTATGGAGCTTGAGAAGGTATTTATAAATAAAATCTTTATTTTATGCAGCTGCGAAGGACTGTGAAATCAGCCAGTTGAAAATTAGACTGAGGCCTGCAATAGGAATGAAGCTGCCACTAATTCAACCAGACTGTTTTGGCAGAGGTGGGAGACGAGGCCTGCTCGGTCAGGAATGTGTGAACTGAGAGGTCAGACGGGCCTCAGGTCACCAACCTTGGCCAGAGTCCCCTCTCTGGCCATCCTGGGCTCGGGGTTTTGGAGCATGGCCAGGAGAGGCTTGCTGTGGGCAGATAGATAGAATATTTCATCCTCATGGAGGGTGTAAACCTAGCTCTGCTTCAGAGTGCTTGATGTGAGCTGGTAGGAGATTTATGAATTAGACAAGAACTGAAGATCCCCAAGGGAGCTGGTTTCCAATCACACCTCTGTTCAGATCCCCAGGATCCCTCCTTGGAACCTCATCTACTCAGGGAAACAAAGCAAATGAATCCAGCCCTGACTTGTCAAGGCTCTTTTACCTAGCTCTCAGTGGAGTCATCCAGAGTGCAGACTCTCTTTAAATCAAGTTTATATAAGCTTTTAATTACACAGGTTAAAAAAAAAAAAATGAAGCAATGGCCAGATGTGAAACAGGGTAAGTCATTGTCTCTTGTCTGGAAAGAGGAGGCAGAGGGTTTTGTGCTGAAATCCATGTAGCTATTGAAGTGCCATGCAAGAGTCTGCAGGCTTTGTGATTGTTGGTCAGGAGACAGCTGGTATTTTAGATGTGTTGGAAGGGTCTTCTGATGAGCCAGCAAACCCCTGCAGCCTGGTTCTTCTTCCTCCTACAGCTGTCCTTCAGGAGAGGCCAGGGCAATGAAACAAGTTGGGTGAAACAAGGCCAAGGCTGCGAATGGATGGGCATCTATCTACTCCTTCAGCTCCACTGCCGAGACACGCAGTGTTTGGGCCTTATGTGCCCTGACATGGCCGTGAGCAGAAGATTTTCGCTTTGGAGGTAGCAGGATGCCAGGCAAAGCTCCCAGGGGTCTGGGGCTGTGGAAGTGTGGTCTTGTGTCCTTCTAGATACTGTGAAACAGAAATACCTCCTCCAATGTTATCCAAGCAGTTGCAGAGCACCTGAGTATCTGTCTGGTAGGATACACTCATAAAAACATATGCTTGGATGCCGCTATACCTTCTTTTGCAGCAAATAACTGCTTGGGCCAGAACTTCAGACTCACTAGGAGTCCTATGATGAAAAACTAATAGAGCAGGCTGAATGGATTGGAGAAAAGTTGGTTTATGGGTTTTTTTGTGGATAAAATACATGATCGTGTTGTGATATCTTCTGGGAAAATCTGTGTCGTGGTTGCCATTGCGGGAGGTTTTTTCTCTAACTACTTGGTTTGCTCAGTGAGATATTCAGAAATTGCAAAGCTTCAAGAGTTTTAGTACATATAATTGGTTGCTCAAAATTAAAACTGAAAAGCAGATGTAATTTAGGGTTCTGTTTTTGTTTTTGTTTTTTTTTTTTTCCCCATTTCAATTACTTAGGAAGCAGCAACAATGCCATATGGCTTGGGTACCCACTTGTGCATGTTCCACGAGTGCAGAGGCAGTGAATGTGCGGTGAATTGCTCCAAGAATAATTACACAGCTAAATGTTGCTTCTGTGAGCTATTTGGAAAATATTTGCTAATAATCAGTTTCAGCATAAAAGTCAGCATTGATTTGTGGACAGCAAATGAGCTATGTTTGTCAGCTAATTTACTTACAGATGTTTCAACCCAAACTTGTTTTTCTAAACAAAAAAGTATCAATGTCAATATATATGGTTTTACTTTAAACCATATAAACTCTTTAAAAGAGTTTCATAAGCTAATCCATGAACCAGCAGCTACGTTAAAACTTTCACAAAGCACCTTATTCCTTTAAATACTCAGCAGTAGAATTAAATAGCTGTTGAGAAAAACAAAAGATTTAAAAAACAAAATCAGGAAATCATCAGTAGGAGTTCTGAAGTCTGGTTGCCTCACTTCCTTTGATGGCAATCTCAGTGAGCCTTTTCCTTGAGAAGTGACAAATGAGGACTTACCATTCATAAGTGCAAACCCCGGAGAAACAGGAATTATCCTGTTTCAGCCAGACGGTTGCAGTGTCAAGGTGTGCAGACTCCTTGAACATTGGAGTAAGGAACAAGCACTGCGTTGTGTGTGTGTTAGCTTGTTCTTGCAAGGTTCTCCAGAATCACAAGGGTGGCATTTGTGTTTATTAAGAAACATGACCAAGAGCTTTAGTTCTAGTAAACCTCCTTCTCCAATTTAATGTCATTAAGCACTACTACATGTCTCCCTGTTCATGCTTTTCAGAATCAGCCCCTGTTGCTGAGAACAGCTGTGGGCAAGGCAGTCCTTCTGTCTGACCCAGCGTAGGGCTGCTCTTGGGCCAAGCAGGAAACTGCCACATTATCCTCTGCTGTATATATATATAGGTGCTTTACAGTCACCTTGCAGTGAAGAACGGCGATGCGTGCAGAGGGTGCCTCGGGAGAAATTTACTTGAGCAGAATACAAATAGCTGCATCCTATTTTATCAGATTGCATGCACAATATTACTACACTTAAGTATATGTATGCATAATGTATAGACCATATAGGTGCACATTTTACTTGTTTCTCTTCCCACCAAAGAAGGCACATGTTGCAGTCAAGCACAAAATGCCTCACCAAACTGGCCACATAGCAGTATCTCCAAGAAGTGTGTTTCTTATGGAATTGCATGTCCTGTTGCACTGATGGATCCTCCTCCATCTTTCCAGCCTGGTCCTGCTTAATTTGTGAAATCTAATGAGATCATAGCCCAAGGAGAAAGCACTACAGGCAAGCTGCCTCCAGAAGTATGTATGCCAATCATAACATATTCAAGTGTCCTGCAAAAGTGTAACTACTGAATTGCGGGGCCAATAGCTATATTTATCAGTAATGGAATGTAAGTCTCTGGGAAGGATAGATGTTTGAGTCTCTCCACCTGTTGCAGCTGGTGCATGTTATGGGATGTGACAGAATTAACAGTGAAGATACATGCCTGACACCAGCAAACGCCTCCTTTTGCACTGGTTTGGTTTGGTAGCCTTGTTGGTCAGGCTGTGTTATTAGGGTGGGAGAGCAGTGAACGATAAAGGCTATAAGTCAGTGCAGCTGCATAGGCAGCAGCCATGTGGTTATGGATGGCAAGAATATCTCCTGGAAGATCCTGAAGCTTAATCTAGAAGGTAAACTGTATCATTCAGTTTATGTGCAAGGGACAGATAGTCCCTTGAGATTTGTTTCGGTCATGATTAGTGCCACATTGTCTTTACAGTTGAAATACCCTGTGTGCTGTGACACATGGAAACTGCATTGTCTATCCAGAAGTTAGAAGTGACTGATGCCACCTCCAGCCTTTTGCTGTCCTGAAGCAAGCAGTAGGTTGTAAATATTTTTAGTGCAGGTTTGTGGGGCTGATGCTTTCTTTCCCTCCCTTTAAGCAAGAACACTGGCAAGCTGCCTGCCCTCCCTCGAGAGCCCCATCCTCCAGGTTTGTTTGCACACTGCTTGCCAAACGCCTAAAAAAAGGAACCAATCAGCTTGCATTTGCTTAATGCATTAATGAATCTGCTTAGGTGTCATCAAATCTAATTTCTTAGTGAGCCATGACAGTTTAATGCCTTGGGATTGAATTGCTGAGGAGAAGTTGCAAGGTGATGAATGGCCAGAGGGGTGCTGGAACCTGAGGACTTGACCATGCCATGTCCCCCAACCCCAAGTTAACTTTCCTGGGTGCTCATGGAAGCATGTAAACAAAAACCAAAAATGCAGGTAGGTCTTCCCTTCTTATCATTCTTGCAGCAAACATGTTGCTTGCTTTGTGGTTAAAATCCTTTGCCAAAGGAACCTGAGCTCCTTGGCTCGCTGTGCAGGAGTAGATTTTACTTATTAGCATTTGAGTCATAGTTTAAAAAAAAAAAATTATTTAAAGGATCATTTGGAAATGCAGGTTTATAATAGCCTTTGTCATTCCTAGTAAAATGCATGTAAAACCCAGATGCAATGCGTGCTAGCTCCTTCCCTGTCTCCTCCTCTATAGCAGGTATGTTTGATGCTTAAAGGCTGGTACACAACATCGTGACACTTCTGAAAAAGCAGCCTATAGCCAGTGGCACGGATCCCCAAATAAACAGTGTGCAGCATGTTTCCTCACACTGGGAAGGCCACTCAGATGCTGAGATGACAATGGTTGGCCTTTTGGCAAGCATGAAGCGCATGCCTGGATCCATCCATGCAAAAGGATCCACCAGCACTTTTGGGGTGAGCTGTAGCAGATGTTCAGCTCCAACAGATAGTGTCAGAGCTCAGAGGAACCAAGTCTGTGGTTTTTCTTCATCACACACAGTTAGACTTGCCTTAAATGCCAGTGTGACAGGCTCCAGGGCTCTGCAGCCACCCTCTGTTTACTCCTTCACTGGCTGAACCGGTTTTGGTCTATCCTAGCCAAGGCTCCTTTGCGGAATGCTCTGCTGATCTGGATGGATGGCGGGAGCCAGTGCCAGTTTTGTGTGCACTGTGTCCCTTTCACAGTGGCTCCAGGGCTCTCCTTAGGGCTTCTCTGTGGACCAGTGAGATCCCAGTGGGCTGTTCATTTGCTTTAGGAAAAAAAAAAAAATGTCTGAGAACTTCTCCTTGGAAGCTGTAGCTTCTCTGGGAAACTTCTAAAACCTCCTACAAAGGCATTAGGTATATTAGCCAAAATCTATATAATTTTTTTAGTGGAAACTTAACAAGGTAAGAATTTGACATAAAAATGAGAGCTTTTTTTTGTTACAGATGTTTGCACAGCTTTGTCAAATATTTCTGAACAACTCAACTACTGTTTAGCTGAAAATTGTTTTGGTCTTTTTTACTCATACAGTAAAAAAAAAATCACAACCAAACTATGTGTTTGGAGAAAATTTGTATTTTTATTGAAGAATATATTTCTAGTGAAAGTTTTTACTCCATCTTTTCAAAACTGCACAGATAACAGCAGACTACATAAAGAAGCTTTATTCCATCTTTTAGTCTGTGTGCTGAAGGTTTTTCCTTGACATTTAAAATAAATTACAGGTTTGTTATTAGCACTGGTGGAAATGAGATAAGACATAAACTGCCATCTCTTCTCATGGTTTCCTCTGGCTTCTATGGTTTAAAAAAAAAGCCTGCAAAACAAACCTGAAACAAAAAAACTTGAGCACCCAGAATCAGTCAGTCCTAGGGTTTATTATAACTTCATATTCAATGTTTGCCCCACAGACCCAGCGCTCTTTGGCAGCTGTAGAGAGGAAAATGACCCTGCCTGAGCCTCCAGCAGAACCTGTCTCAATATTAATCTTGCCATTAGACCCAGATTTTAAGGACACTTCTTTGTCTGGGGGCCTATCTTACTACTCCTAGGTATGAATAATGCAAACTTCCACTGTCTTTCAGTAACTGCTCAAAAATTGTCACCTTCAGCATTAAGAAATGCTTGTGTTGGTATGGAGCAACACTTGATGCCCCACAAAGCGGTTCACTGTGGGAAGCCCACCTTTTAGTCCTCTCATTTCTTGAGAGGTAACATGTCTCATAAAAAGCCTCACTAAAGCTTCAGAAAATGTTGTTAACCAGATGATGGAGTTTTATGTTCGAGAAAGATGGTGAAGTCCTGGCTTTGCTTTAAGATAATGGTAAAAGAGCCAATATAATTGCTCTCACTCAGATGAGGAATTCAATGGTACAGTGTGAGTAAGCTGTACGGAAAGAGATTTGTTTCCTTAGCTGCTGAAGCTATCACAGTGGTATCCAAAATATCCCAGGACTGAGCAATGGAAAACCAGTGACCATTAAGGCTGAAAACGCAGGTTTCCAAGCTCTGTGCCTTGGTTTCCCCATCTGCACAGAAGGGATAACTCTACTTGGCTACTTTACCAAAACATTTTCTTATCTGTGGCTGAATGCCTAGAGTTTCTTCCAGAGAAATGCATGGTTGGGGCAAAGCACATGCAGCTGAACTTCCCTTGTTCCTGAGGAAAACACTGCAGATGAGATCTCCAGCCTGAGCAAGCTTGCAGCATAGCTGGGCAAGACTGTCAACCAGATGCAGGGAAGAATATACCATTGCAGCCTGAATGCAGAGAGGACATGAGAAGGTATATACATGCTGGAAACCATAGCACTCCATTAAGCTGCTGACTCTTGTTCTTGGTAAGCTGTGTGGGATCTACTTTGGCAGGGTCTTGAGGGGTGACTGGCTTGGGATCCACAAAGTGGTTATCACCTCTACCTAGGCACTAGTTCCATGTAAAGTGTTTCTTCCTGCCCCCAAATTCTCCTTTTTTTTTGTCATTCATATGGTCTCTTCTAGATGTACTGATGTTTCAATTACCTGCCTGCCTCTAGGTACAGTCATGAGGTCTAATTTTGCATGGAGGCTTGACTGCTTCAAGCTCTGCCAACATGGGATTTATGGCATTTCAATACACTCGTTGTTTGCCTCTCTCCAAGAGCAAACTCTGCTTCCTACAAAAGGCTCATCACAGCTGCCAGCTCGATGAAAAAGAGCTGTCTGCTAAATGACCTGTTCCCACAGCGCTGCCACCACCTTGGAGCAAGTAGGGGCAATGCTTCCTTCTCAGTTCTTCCACCAATGCGCTGTGCCCACAGAATTCCCCCATACTTCATTTTTGGCATCTAGTGTAAATGATAGCTTGGCTATTTTTCATTTGTTATTATCATCTGCTGTGGGCTAGTGACTGTAAATCATTTTCCACTCAAGACTGACGGGGATAATGCGATTCAGAAGAGGAACCATTTCTCAAAATGTCCACAGGCTAGGCACAGCAGCTGCTTGATTTCAGTGGGGTCAGACTTAGTCCTCTAATTCCTACTATTTTTTTTTCACCAGCAGGTTCAATGAAGGGAAAAGGAAGCAGAATTGCATCTCATGCATTCTATTTCAAGAGCAGCTATATAACGAAACAAACAAATATATAAAACTAAAACCTGCCACCTCTTTCATACAAGTTAAATTCAAGGTAGCCATACAAAACTTTTTCTCAAATGTGGGCACAGAGTTTTGTTTAAAATATTTTGTTAAAAATATTTGTCAACGATAACTTTCTTCAGTCAATGATAATTTCCTTCTCCAAGTGATAGAAGAGCCAGCAAGGAGAGGTGCCATGCTGGACCTTGTGCTCACCATCAAGGAGGGACTGGTGGGGAATGTGAAACTTAAGGGCAGCCTTGGCTGCGGTGACCATAAGGTGGTGGAGCTCTAGATCCTTAGAGCAGTGAGGAGGGTACACAGTAAGCTTGCTACACTTCAGGAGAGAAGATTTTTGGCCTCTTCAGGAATCTGCTTGGCAGAGTACCATGGGATAAAGCCCTGGAGAGAAGAGGGACTCTAGAAAGCTGGTTGATATTCAAGGACCACCTCCTCCACGCTTAAGAGCAATACATTCCAACAAAGAGGAAATTAGGCAAAAATGCCAGCAGGCCTGCATGGACCTGTTGGAGTGAATCTAGAGGAGGGCCACAAAGATGATCAGAGGACTGGAGCACCTCTGCTATGAGGACAAGCAGAGAGAGTTGGGGTTGTTAAGCCT
Organism: Scolopax mira; assembly: GCA_004320125.1. Lineage (NCBI taxonomy): Eukaryota > Metazoa > Chordata > Aves > Charadriiformes > Scolopacidae > Scolopax > Scolopax mira. The sequence goes on from BJBW01025672.1 coordinate 10,604, forward strand.
GGAGAAGAGAAGGCTCTGGGGAGACCTTATAGCAACATTCCAGTACCTAAAGGGGTAATTTCCAGTACCTAAAAGGGATACAGGAGAGATGGGGAGGGACTTTTTATCAGGGAGTAGAGTGATAGGATGAGGGGTAATGGTTTTAAACTGAAAGAAGGGAGACTTAGGTCAGATATTAGGAAGAAATTCTTTGCTGTGAGAGTGGTGAGACACTGTAACAGGTTGCCCAGAGAAGCTGTG
>BJBW01025686.1:0-17963 GCA_004320125.1 Scolopax mira
TCTAATTGACAAGTGGCTGAATATGAGCCAGCAGTGTGCCCAGGTGGCTAAGAAAGCCAATGGCATCCTGGCTTGTATTAGAAATAGTGTGACCAGCAGAAGTAGGGAGGTGATTGTCCCCCTGTACTCAGCACTGGTGAGGCCACATCTCAAGTATTCTGTCCACTTCTGGGCACCTCAATGCAAGAGAGATATCGAGGTGCTGGAGCAAGTGCAGAGAAGGGCAAAGAAGCTGGTGAAGGGCCTGGAAAACAAATGGTATGGAGAACAAATGGTTGAAGGAGCTGGGGCTGTTTAGTTTGAGGAAGAGGAGGCTGAGGGGAGACCTCATCACTCTCTACAACTACTTGAAAGGACACTGTAGAGAGGTTGGTGGTGGTCTCTTCTCGCGGGTAATTAGTGACAGAACGAGAGGGAATGGCTTCAGACTCCAACAGGGTAGGTTTAGACTGAACATTAGGAAAGAATTTTTCACAGGAAGACTGGTTGGGCATTGGAATAGGCTGCCCAGGGAGGTGGTTGAGTCACCATCCCTGGAGGTGTTTAAGAGTCGTTTAGATGGGTGTTGGGGGATATGGTGTAGGGGAGAACTTTGTAGAGTAGGGTAGATGGTTAGACTTGGGTCTTTTCCAACCGAAATGATCCTATGATTCTATGATTCAACAGATTTCTATATTCTAAATGAGCTAAAAGCTGAAAAACAGAATTATCTTTCCCTGTGGTTTATTTTGCTCTAGGAAGAGCAAGGAGTTCAAATAAAGTCCTAGTAGTAAATGGGAGTACCATAGTGGTTTTGCAGCAGTTAAAACACTTGGGAAGCAAGTTAGAATCCTGGTTGTTTTTGTTCTCTACCCATGAGCATTCCTTTTGCAAGCATACAAATAATCTTCTTTCTCGCTGTCATAGTTGCAGTGCAAATCTGCATATAGATTTAAATTCCATTCATTTATTGCTTTTTTCTGTACTGTTTTCTTAATGTGAAGGGAAGACTTCTTACCAGTAAATTCTGTGAAAGCTCTACTTGCAGTTTGAATAGCAAGTGATCACTTGTCAGATTTGATGCACATTTGCCTCAAGTAGAGATATGCAATGGATAAATCCAGGAATTTTTCTTAATGTCTTACGTATTTAATATACTCTTCTCATCTTCTCACTCTCTTTCCATTGTGATAGTGATCCAAAGGTCTCTTCACAATTTCAAACATGATATATTTACGTAGTCTTCCACTAGGATTAAAGAACTTCAGTGATGTAATTTCACAAAAAAAAAAAAGTTCTTAAATATGTCACCTTTTGACTTCTAGCTGATGTGCATGAGTGAAAGAAATGTCCACAAAAGGCCCTTTACATAGGCAAAAACAAGAGGAAAATAGATTCAGCTTATTCTAGGGCTGGCTAATAGTGGGTAAACTGTAGGACATTGAATGTTTTACTTTGAAATTCAACTAACTTTGCGTGTGGTGAAGTTGTACTTCATATTCTCTTTGTGCACTGTATTTGATACAAGGCTCCCCAAAGTTTTTTTTTAATGCTGGAATGTATTCCAGCAGATGTATCAGCAGGAACAATGGAGGTTTGCCAGACCTTGGGCAATCTAGGCCGCCTTGAGAGTCCACTGAACCTGATGGGCCTTGGCTGCTCAGTCTCTATCTCCACCAGAAATTTGAATTTCAGATTATAGCCTTGATTCAGTTCATTATGATCACTGTCTATTAATCATCTATGAACTTATGTCAAAGGATATTTTAATAGAAAAACTAATTTTCCTTTCTTTGAACTCTGGTACAACTATTACCAGTGGACACAATAATATCTGGCATTTATAGTCACATTTATGCACACACTAAGTGCAGTAATGTTGCTTGATTAGTCCAAGCTTTGTGAAGTAACTGAAAAAAGTTTATTAACATACAGCTTGGCTCAAAGTAAAATCACTTAAGGAATCTTAAAGTGATTATAAACTGTTTTCTTGATATTAACTCTTAGTAGCATACAACGCTAAAACATAGCTTTAGAACATCAGAAACAAGGTATATTATTTCTAGTGTTCTTCAGTGCATCTATTTCTGTTCTCAATTATTTTTTTCTTTTCTCATTTGCCAGTCTGCAGTTAATCTGTAAAGCACTGCTACATATAATCGTTTTTTCCCTTTCAAGACATAGATACAATCAATTGTTCAGGTTCTCCTCACGACACCAGGGGAAAGACATTTGATACTTTATCCTTCTGAGTGTCATAAATAAATAGCATCAGATAGTGAAAAAGAGAACACCAATACTTTCAGGCATAGAAGAAAATTGAGAAAGCTATTACTTTCATTTTTACTATGTTCCCTAGCCTTTCCTTTTAACCTGATTATGCCTGGAATTGTATGGGAAGCAAAGCATCTGATTCCCTTTGGTTCTCACCAATACTCTCTGTAAAAGCCTGCAAACATTAACAGTGTTTTGAAGCACTGCAGCGATTCTGAAATGGGAGTTTCTCTTTCTATCTTCTTACATATTCCAAAGGATTGTGCAGGATCTCTCTACCTGTTTTAAGAGATATCTGCGAAAACCTTTGTCTCAGCTTTCCAGAACAGTCCGAGATAGTATCATGGCTTCAGCTGGACTGTCCACTTAGATGGACAACAGATGCCCTCCCTGAGTCCATTGCAGAAAAAGCCACCCCCAGCATTGATCCTGTTTTACCTCTAACCAAGACAGATAGCTAGAGAAGGAATGCTATACAGCTTTAACAATATAATATATTACTCTCACATACAATTTGACAATATTTGGGATTAACATTTTTTGTTTAATTCCTCTGAGAATTATTCTACTATTTTTTACCAATTAGGAAAGGAAGAAGTCTGAAATAGTTTTATTTAGAGAACTTTTTTAACAGAAAGAGCACGCATGTGATTTGCTCCTCAATTATTTACCAAGTGGTGGTTTTTATGGGTGGTTTTGTATGCTTTGTAAGTAAACGTACTTACAGTGAACCCACTAACGAAGTATACCAGAAACATTTTTGCAGAACTAGTATAACTGTGACAAGCTTATTCAAATGATACTTGATAGGAACATAGATTTTCTTTAAAATTAATTCTGGAGGTGTGACTGAAGACCTCACACTCATATTAGGAAGCTTGGGCACAAGAACATATAGAGAAAGTTTGTGATTTGTTTTTTTCCCCTCAGAGGTCATTATGAGGATGTCCATAAGTCAAAAATGCAGTATGACAGCTGTTGCGAAGATTTTTCACATTTTTTTCAGAGATGTCTTACAAGTCATATTTCTCTTTATTTATAAGTGTCCCTTTGGTACCTTAAGTCTATGGTACCTCAGAAGAGGTAATGATTCAAAGTTCAGATAGTTCTATGCTTTTCTACTCTGTAGAGTTGTCAAGACAGCTTATATGCAGCAGAGACAGGACTGCAGTATCAATATTATCAGTTCCACCTTGTTTAATTAGATTGCTGGTGAATACATATTTTTTTTTAAACAAATTTTATAATCATAGAATAATGAGGTTAGAAGTGATCTCTGAAGGCTATCTATTCCAGTCCTTGCTTAAAGCCAGTCAAATCAGATCAAGTTGTTTCAGCTGGTATCTAGTTGTGCCTTAAACATCTAAAAGATTCCCAGCCAAATTTGGGCACCTTCCTGTTTGACAACCTTCCTGGGATTGGGGGTTTTTTGTATGTTTTTAATAATAATAATAAAATAATCAGACTTTTCTATTTTCCAATTTGTGTGTATTGCACAATGTTTTATCACTGTGCACCTCCAGTAAAAGCCTGAAAGCATCTTCTCTGTATCCTCTGACTAGGTAATTATATCTTTCCTTACAACTCCATAAAGAAGGTCATTCATGAAAATTGCCAATAATAATAATAATAAACACTGTTCATTGTTGAAAATTTTTAAATTAAGTGGTCATCCCTGAAAACAATACTGTGTAAGCAAAAATATATAGGCTGTGTCAATTCCAATTGCTTCATCAGTTGATTTATTCACTTTCTGATACTTTGTGAAAAATGAAAAAAAAAAAAAGCTAGAATTCATAAAGCTTTCAAAGAAGATTTATGAAATCTAAATTCATTAGATGATTTATTCCTAGGAAATAATTTAGCCGCTTTGACTTATAATGGATCTTGAAGTAGGAAAACAGTATCCTCCTAACAAAAATCAGGCAGATTGGTTCCTAATTATAATGTTACATGTTCCAGAGCCGTGTAGTCTTTTGGGTTTTGTCTGTATTTTTCTCTGAGAAGAGACATCCATATAAAACAGCTGCAGCTCCAAAAGGACTTTCAGTGGTAAATTGATTTGATTGATTCAAATTTGATTACATACTGGAAACACATTTAGTTCAAGTTAAGCACATTAGCACACATCAGCTAGAATAAAATTCCAATTGCTTCTTTGTTATTCATTAATGGATCTTAATGACTCCAACAAAACATTAATGAAGAAAAAATATTGGCTTGCATAATTCATTTGGAAAAATTAATTAATTGTTGTATTAAGGGCAGCCTACTCCATACAGTAATTACTGAAGCTTTGGTGGGGAATTTCTTCATGATATTTATTTTGCAAGCTGTTGTTTACTCCTTTCATTTCACATTGATTTCGTTATGCAGATAGTATATTTTTCTTGCAGAAAGATACTAAACACACTTTGAAATGACCATCATAACTAAGTATCTACAATTGATAGGGTGACTGTATTTTTACACTCAAACTGTTAACATGATGTTTACTATACTCCGCGTCTATGGGAAAAATGAGACAATTTGTCTAGACATAATATATGAAGTCAGGAAAGACCTTTGCAAGACCTTTGCTAATTTACCAGTTGCAGTGGACAACAGAAATAGTCACTTTGGCTCAGCTGTATCTCTCTGACAAGTAGAAAATAATTTGTGGGGCCATATTTTCTTCTTGTTCAGTTCTATTAAGAAATTTGTGAGAACTTCCCATAAGATCTTACTATTAAGACAAAGTAATATTAATATTATTAATTTTGTTAATATTAGGACAATGAAAGCATCTTCTGGAGACTTTTTTTTCCTTTGGTTCACATAATTACTTGATAGCTGCAAACAGAAAGTTTATTTCAATGGACCTAAAACTTTAGAGTTAGGTCCTAAATCAAGATAGAAGTCTCAACAAGAGCCAGGTAGGAGGAGTTACAGTTCAACTCCCTTTCCTTCACAAATGTTTTAATCCTGTGGATTTGTTATTTTTTGATGGAAGACTAAATCCAGTGCAGGCTTTTATGGGTGAGACATTGCAGTGTCTGTTTTTTTTGGCTCCTAGCATGCAGAACTAGGGACCACTCAAACTCTTGGTCTGCTGCTTACCGAGATCAGGATACGGTCAAAGTGCTCTGCAGCTCTCACATGTGCTGTGAAAAAAAGATTCCTAAGCATGAAAATCAGATCATCATGGAAAGAAAGGGACAAATGAGACTGGTGTGTCAAGGGGACTGGGTCTTGTCCTAAACTCCAGAAGAGGGAAGTGTTGGAAGGTTCCTGTATCTGTCCATCCATGGATGGTTCCAATATCTATCTTATCCATTATGGTGTGTAAATGAAGCACCCTGTTAAGGGGTCCAAAAATGTAAGCTAGACCAACCAAACAAAAGTGCTATACTCTCCATTTTGTTCTCAATTCCTGTTTAGGTATACATCTCCTTTTTCTTTATGTTCATGGCAAATCATTGCCAGTGGAAGGAAAGCATGATCAAGAAACTATTCAGTAGGGAAACATGGACTGAGACAATGAGGGCACTCCTGTTTCCCAGGTGACCATTCTGTGCTATTTTTTCATGCAACAACTAGGTTTTTGGAGAAGGTAGATATGCAGGGTGAATGAGCACTGATCTAAAGATCCTGGCCCTTTTCTGTAAATAAGGCAAATAGAAGCTCAGTATGTAATTCCTAGTTTTAATGGAGTCTTGGCTCTTTACTGGAGCTAACCTGTAGCTGATAAAATTAATTTTTAGTTGAAACCTGACATGAAAGTGAGTTTGGGTTAAATAGCAGCTTGTATCATTCAGTAGTCTTGTTGAGAGCAAAAACAAGATTTGCCTGGGGGCATACAGTTGACTGGAGCCAAGTGTCACTTACCTAATAATGGACAGCCAAGAAGGGAAAAAAATATAGAAAATACTAACACAACACTTCCTTTAAGTGTTTTCCCTCAGGCAGTAGGATTTTTGTTTTGTTTTGTTTCCTTCCCTGCAAAAGAAATGCTATTTTTTCAGTGTTAGGTGAAAGGGAAATACGTGAGTGAAAATATTATAGACTTCTAACCAGACTCCCAGAAGAGCCAGTTCACTGAGCGCTTGGAAGATTCTGCAGGCTCTAAACATAAAGTGAAACCATGTGTCATCATATTGATGAAACTGTACCATATGAATTGGAACTTTGTTCTGCAGTTGGCTTCTCACTGCTGCTTAGAAATTTGGGGAGGTTTAATGAACACTGCTTGGCCATTTGACTCTTGTTTTAAAGAAAAGCAAAAGCTGCTTATATGTCTTGGCATTTCAATCACCATGTATGGTTTGGGTTTTTTATTTTTCCACTTAAGAAATTAATTTTAGCAACTCCTGTTGCCTAACCAGCAAAGAAACTGACCACAGGAGATATGATCTAAAGCTTACTGTAATTTATGTGATCTTCTCACTGCATTTAGTAGGATTTGCATTAAATTTCATACTTAGCAAGATGTCTGGAACATAGTAGGATAAAAAACAGATACTGCAGATGCATTAGCTTAGGTGGTCACAATTGGAATGAATTGCTAAAATCCTCTAGCAATAGTTTTCTTAGGTGGCTATTTTTCTAAAAATATGAAGTCCTCTCATTTTACTACTGAGGCATAAGAAAAAACACTGTAGGCAATTCTCTTCTGTGGTTTGAGGGGGTCCAGAGGGGACTTTTTTCCAGTTTCTCCTATGATGACAATGAAAAGGACATTTTGTAAACTGAGATAGAAAGTGAAACTCTAGTACCAAATAAAGACACAAGTTTCCTTCATCGCTAAGTGATAAAGAGACAATTGATAGAAGACTTAAAGTTTATTTTTATTAGGTTCTGGTCACTAGTATATGACTGTTTCCAGCAAAGCTGAAAATTACCCACAATATCAAAGGCTCAGCAGCTTCTCTGAGTTTTACTGGTTGGCAAGGGTTGATCATTAGGATGGGCTGGATTTTCTGCCGCTTATGCAAACAAAGGACAAAATCAGAAAAGAGTCTGAAGAAAAGTCCAAGGCATTACAGGGGACTCAAGTCTTCAGACTCTCTCCTGACAGACAGTGGAGGGGCAGCAAATGGAAAGGGAGGAAAGAAATGGTGGGAAAAAAATGGCGTTTTTTTTCTTTTTCGAGACGTGAACACCTAACACGCCACATGATGGCAGCACAGGCTGCAAAATGCAAAGGAGTTGCTGTACACAGTAACCAGCACAAAGATAAACCGATGTTGTATATCTTGCCTTGCAAATGCTTCTGAGGGGTGAACTGAACGCAACCAGCTGTGAAGTGCAAACCTTAGATGTTCCTGTATGCTACTTGTCAACAGCGAGCACCTTTCAAATAAAGACCCTCTTCTTGGGATCATACAGGTATATCTGCTCAGAGTTGTGAGAAGTTTTCTAGTCTTTTACTAAAAGTCACGTTTAGTCTAGTGGTCATCTTTTACTTCTCCACCACCCCAAATTTTCCTTGCTTTCTTTAAATAGTAATTCCTTCCACTCAAGATGCTCATGCTGCCCTCTAGGACCTGCTCCACTCCCACAAGCATAAAGTTGTGGATTACTAGGGCAGGGCATGCTTGAAAGCAGACACTTCTTCCAACAGAAATCTTTGCTTTCCATGTACAGCTGTTGCTGGCACCATTTCAAAAGTTTTAGGTTTCAAGAGGAAAAGTAAAATGAACCACAGGAAGGAAAACAGGCTGTAATTTTGCTACCTGAATGAAGGCAGGCTTGGGAGCTGCAATGGAGAAGGGTTGACTTTGAAAGCTGAGCAAGGTGCCCTTCTCTGCTGTCTTTATAACCTCCCTTTTCTTTTTTTTGGCTTCCTTTCTGTCCAAGCTTAATCCTGACCATCTGACGGTGTACTCCTTTTTCATCTGTTAATAATTGATTATATAGTAAACAAACATGCAGCAAATGAAAGTGTGAAAACCATAACGCTTACAAACTGAAACAGCTGTCTAGGAACAAAACCAGATAAATCACTGTATGTGTTTATGGGATAGTGGTACCTTTTAATTCCATTTCATCCTTAAATGATTTATGGATGATTTTTGCAGTTTGAGTTACTGCAGTGTTTAGAGTGCATTTTGCTTGTTTGCAGTAGCCCAGGATGCAGTTTGGGGTTGGAACAGGTATTTTAAGCTTGCACTGTACTGCCATCATATGCTGCCATCCTGAGGCTAATTCTTGCAGCACATATTAAACCATACAAACTACTGGCTGGCTGTGCCAGACTGCAAAAATGCCGTGCTTCACTGCTTAGTGAAATATAACTCCAGATCATTGCAATTTCAGAGGTAGCTCAAGATATTTATTTTTTTTCATTCCAAGTAGGAAAATTAAATTTCATTTTTAATAAGTACACAAGAATCTATTGTACTTTTGGTTTATATTTTTGGTTTGAAATCGTCTAATTACTATTTTTATGTTTGAAGCCTAATTCGATGGTCTCCTTCAAGGTGCATATAATCTTGCCTGATACGATTAGTGTTTGCCTTATTGTTTGTTTGATTATTGTTGATCAAGTGGCATATAACCTATAACCTGTTATCTTTGAGTCCTAAATGCTGTCCTAGAATACTAGGGATCAGTGTGTTATCTTCATAGCTGCATGCTATTTTTAATGTATGTTTTGTTCATAACAAAAAAAGCCTTTAAATGTAACTTAATATTAAAGTAACTCCTAACTAACACCGTAACTCCTAACGTCCCTCCTTCCTCCTTCTTCCCCCAGATTTTATTGCTAAGGACTATGTCATTGCTTTTTACAGTTTGGTTTTGGGCAGTTTGGGACAGTTTGGGCAGCTGTGTCTTCTCCAATCTTCTCATGCACCTCCAACCTGCTCACTGGCAGAAGCAGAAAGGGCCTTGACTCTGTGTAAGCACTGCTCAGCAATAACTAAAACACTGTTCTGCATCACAAATCCTAACCACAGTAACATACAAGCTACTATACCTCAGCCAAAACCAGGACAACTTCTTCAGAGTATACACTACTCTGTAGTGTAGGCTCTTCTCTTTCTCTGTCTGCTTATACAGATTAGTCACAGTGAACCTCTGACCTATGACTTAGACCTACTCTTAACTGGAGTTAACTTAAGACACTGAAATCTTTGGCTACAAGGCTAGTATCAGCCCTCTTGCAGGAACAGAGGAATGAGGTAAACAGAAATATCTGATGCATTCTAAAGAGCATAAACACTGTTTCTCCAGCCCTTAGCACATTATTCTTTTTCACTCCCAACCTTCATTTCAGTGAGTTCCTTTCCTAACATTTTTCATGCAATTGGAATAGTTTAGGCTAGTACTTTGGCAAAAGAGCTTGTGTCATCCAGAAAAAATAATAAAGACACTGAATAGATTGTATAAAAGTTACACAATGTTAAAACAGGTCATTAGATGAAGGTCTCCTTCTGTCTCTTTTAAAGAACTTTGTGTTATCAGCCACATATTTAGCTAAAGGAGAGCAACTTGGGTGGTTGAAGGAATATATAACTAAATCAGCATTTGTTATCAGCCAGGCAAAAGGGTTTAAAAGTAAGGAGCAGAATGTAAGGGTCACCTAAACTATTAAAAGAGATGAACTCCAAAATCTCAAGCCACATGTGGTTTCGCTGTTTAAGATGGGCATGTGTCTGTGAAAAGGTGACTGGCAGCTGTAAAACTGAACATCACTTACCATTAAACCCATGAAGCAGGTGACATTCCAGAAATTTTAGGTCAAAACAGTCCATGTTGTTTTGTCCCTGCAAAAAGGACCTCACCTGCAGCCAAGAGCAGAAGTGACACCTGCCTGGTCTGCAACAGGATATGTGCTCTGCACTGAGAGAAGTAGCTCCTGGTGCTTTACCCTGCTGTTCTTGCTGATGCAGATTCATTGGGAATCAGCCTGAGAGATAAATGCTGCTATCCAAAAGGCCACAAAACCTAAAGAAGTACTGCCAACTTGCTCTTCCCTGCATTTGCATTTTACATAGCAGTGACATCTATGTATTTCATCCCAGTTCACCTCAAGGGTTACTACTTATCCCCAAGAAGCATTTTTGCCTCTGTTCCTTTTCTTCTCCTCTGCATTTCCTCTGATAGTTAGTATACTACAATATTATTATTATTTTACATATGAACATCATAAAGCACTTGGGAGTGCACTTGATCTGAACAGCAGTGGGAAAAAAGTGCTACAGCAGTCCCATCTACACAGCACAGTGCAGATGAATAGCAACAGATTTCTAGAGCAAACCAATTGAAGCTGAGGAACAGTGTCCCCACTGCATGTGTTGCAGGGGAATTTATACTCAACTATGGTTATTCTGATCCTATGGGCTGTGTGTTCCTGTGTGTTTCACCCTTCAAGGTGAGGGACAGAAACAGGACAACAAAAAGAAGGTACAATGGAAGAACAAAGAGCTTTCACAAGCAAGAAAAAGAGATTATGTTGATGACGTGTACTTAAGCAAGTGAAAATAAAGATCCACCCCCCAACTTCTGAACCCCTGCTTCCAGGCTGATCACGTTTGTATTTTGGTGTTCTGTAATAGTTTATTCACTTTGAAGAGTTTGATCTTCCTTATAGTTTAATCTTCCTTTCAAATATGATTTTCTGATGATTGTGTTGGTGCATTTGGCTCACAGGGCATTATATTTTAATGTTACTTTCCAGGAGAGTAAACTAAACAGCCTTGTGTCTTTTAGCAAAATTAACTTTACTGAGTGTCTCATGAGACAGCTTTAGTTGCTCAACATCTCTTCTTCTATTGCATTTATGTTTGATCTTGTCCATGACTGAGTCATTGTTGTGAGAAATTTTGCAACTGTTGTTCTTTGAGAATTTTTTATTATCATAGTAATTTTGTTGAGAGCCAATTAAATCATGTTGGTAAGACATGTTTGGACAGTAAGATTAGACTGCCTTGTAGCAGCAGAACAATACTCAGCAACAGTGTCAAATCACATCAAGTAACATGAACAGATATATGAATTTCAGCTTGTTTTTTAAATCAGTTTTCATGACCAAAATAGAGACTAAGAATAAAATTGATGTAAATTGGAAATTTCTACTTCTGCTGATGAATGCATAGGTGGAAGCAACACTTCTAAATATATTTCTCTACCCTCTCCTCTCCTCTCCTCTCTCTTTTCTTCAGAAATTTTATTCATTGAGCAACTAGGAATTTTAGCATTTTGAAGAGGTTGCTGCAATACATGTTGCCTCTGCTCATTTCCTCTCATAGCCATTCTCTTTCCTGTGTTTGCCTGGAAGGGAAAGGAGAATTTGATGCAAATCTCAAACAAATCAGAAGTACCATTTTGAGAAATGAAAAATGTTCATTTCAGAGCATCAGGAGTTGAAGGCGGTATTCCTTCTGTAAATGTGAAGAATTACTTTCTCAGCGCATTACATTTGTAATGATTTTTACAGCTCAAAGATGTGGCTGGTGCAATCCTTCAACTTTTTTTTTAAACTTGGCTTGAAAATTGTTTTGAATTCATATTCACACAGACATTATCTACATATAAGCTAACCAGTTTTGATATGCGCCTTCTGCCTTGATCTTAAATACTTTTAATATTCTGCTCATTCTTAGTATGATACTATCAATTGTCCCAGATTCTGCATCTACGTCATCAAAAGTTTTCTGTGTTTCACTAGCAAGATATTCACCAGTCCTGCACAACTATACACTTGCTAGTTGATCCAAACAAACAAATCCTGTTTTCCTTGTGCTTTTGAATTTCACAGCCTGGGGTGTATATGACCTTGACTGAAACAATATCAACAAATTTGTCATTTAATGATTTTATAATATTATATCTGTCTCTTTTCTTCCTTTATTGCAATGAACCTGTCTTTCCATGTGGAGTGTCACAGATAAACATGGTAGCTGTTGCTGAAGGCACCTACAAAAACATTATATCCCCATGCATTTCTAAATTTAACAAAATTTAATAAGAAGTCCACAAAGAACTTCATCTAATAATAATTCAAGGATGGCTTTTTACTGTGTCAGACAGTAGAGAGGTTTATAGCAGATCCCAGTTCTCACATTCCTTTGGCAAGATGCTGGGTCCCTGCATTGAGCAAGAGTGCCCCACACATTAGAGCAATGTCAATGTTGACATTTTGCTCTAGAGCATTTTGAAGTAAATGTCCCAGCCATCCCCATTTACTGCATGCCAGTGCAATTCTCAGAGTAGTTTTGGAATTGTTTAGGATGACAGTCAATCAAAAGCTCTGCTCTGTGTGCTCATCAAACTAACACACTCATCACGTCTAACAAAGATGTAAAGCTTCAGCCAGTGAACAGCCCTTTGAATAACCTCTAATCACAGGAAGGGGACATTAGGTCAGGGAACCAGGCTAAATCTTGACTGAGGCCACCTGAAATTGCCCTGACCCTCTTCAGTGTATAAGCAGAGGCCTTGGCACCAAGTGTTTTAACCTACTGATCCAGTCTTTGTATGCCAGACTGTTTGCTAATGTAAAAGTAGCCTGAGACTCCTACAGCCCCTGTTGGATTAGCCTTTGGAGTTCTGGTTTTTTGGAGTGTGCAGGGACATTCTGGACAACCACCTCATGCTAGCAATTTCCAGAACTATCTTGCAATAGCCCAGCTGCTGGATTTTAAACAACATTTTTAAAGGGCGTGATTGCTCCCTTGTAACCAAACAGACCTATGAAGACAACAAATCATTTCCAAATTTGGTTTTTACTCCACTTCAGTCTTGTCTTGCAGTAATTAAGTTAAGATCAAACTTCTTCCACATTTTACATGTTTCAGTTTACTTTCAGTAAAAGAGTTTCAAAGTTTGATTGTTCTCACGATACTTACTGGTCAATCCTCTCTAACTCATTTTCTCTAAAACAGATTGTCTGTAAATGCTTATTAGGGCATAAATGTTGTTCATTGATTCGTTAATTGCCTATTTTTTTGTTGCAGTTTCTACCCGAATCGTGTTCCTATCATTAATGAAAGCAACTTTCACTCATAGCTGCAAGTCCTCGTTAACAGTAGCAGTGCGTCCCTGATAGATTCATGCACAAATGGCAGGGGAGGGAGTATTCTGTCAGTCAGGTCTGTCAGTCTCTGTGCCTGCAGATCTTTATGTACACAAATGTGTGTGAAACCAGTAGCCACTGCACAACACCTTGCTACAAGTCTGCAGTCAAAAACATAACTTCTGCTTTCAGCATCAGCTGATTGCACAGGTTATCTCCTGCTTAAAACAAACCATACTTTTCAGCTGCAATAACAACCAATCAAACTGTAGTTTATTTTATTACAACACTTACCTTGCTTTGACCAATTAAACCACCTCTTATCATTCAGTCATAAATAATTGCCTTGGAACTAACTAACTGTCAGGCAGCTTGCAAGGTTTGTCCACCCTAGTAAAATCACATCAGAAAGATTCTTCATCCCATCTACACATTTTCCTCTTCTTTTACTTATATATTTTTGTGTGCACGTATATCTTCCCAAAAATAATAGAAAGCATTTAGAGATCTAGAAAACGGTATTCAGGAATGAGTTTCAGCCTTTGTCTAACTGTACCAATTTTCAGAAAATCTGTAGTGCTGCATTTCTGGCAGATACGTATTGCATCATTGGCTGGACTGTGCTTTTCCCTGCAAACCCATTTCCAGAAGCACGATGCAGAGGAGGCTTGGCACAGTCCCTCGGGCTTGGCACCTCCTGTGATGCCTGCCCAAGGTCAACAGCAAAGGCTGCCTCACCGGGGCACAGAGCTGAGAAAGGTGTAGAGACCTGAAACCTCACTAAAGGGCCAGAGGCAAGAAATGAGGCAGACCTTGCTGCCAGAAACTCTCATTCATGTTGGCAAGGTCATACTCGAGTAAGAGTTTCAGTCAGCCTGTCCTCTCACACACTTCCTATTTGAATGGTTGAATAATATAAAATGAGTACTGAGAGCAAAAGTGACATTTTTTTTAAGTGGGATACATAGAAAAAAATGCATATTCTTTCAAAAGCAGCAGCTCAGAGATCTTTCACATGATGTACCATACCCTATTCCAAGACACAAGAAAATAAAGTACTGAAAGACTGATAATACAATGCAAACATCTAGCAGAAATCAGAACAGACTGGCAAAAGTAAATAATTTTAATGAGAATAGTTAGGGAAGTAGACTTCCATCAGTGAGTGTTTACAAATTAGACAGCTATCCTAGAAAACAATCTCAATGTATAAAACACCACTAGCTAGAAAAAAAATGGGATTTGTCCTGAATCTATACTGTACACTAGGCTTAAGGTTTTATTGAGCAATTTTTTTCTCCCATAAGATTTCTGTAAGATAGATAAAAACTAATAAATTTTCTATAGTGCTACCTCTCATAATGTTATTTGAAATTTTATTTTGATATTGTTAAGTGTAATTTTTAAGTGTAAAACAGTGTATGTTGTTGGCTGTTAAGAGCAATGTGGCTTTCCCATCCCTGGAGATGTTCAAGCCCAGGCTGGATGGGGCTTTGAGTAACCAGGTCTACTGGGAGGTGTCCCTTCCCATGGCAGAAGGGGTTGGAACTGGATGATCTTTAAGGTCCCTACCAGCTCTAACCATTCTATGATTCTATGACTGGATTTCTAGCTGTCATCTGCTTAATTCAGATTGCAAGTTCTGTAACTACAGCAGCAAAGGCTCTCCTGTGTTACTATAGAATTCAGCAGTGGCATAAGAAAATCACAAATCACTTGATTATTATCTAAAGGCTTCCTGTATTACTTTATGTTAGTGATATATGTGTGACTTCTTCCCTTTATTCTTGTGACTGATGTAGCGACAGCTTGAGAGTCATGTACAAAACAAAACCCAAGTCATAAGGTGATCTTAATACCATGTGTTAAGGTGGCAAGGAAAAGATGCCAACTGCTTTTGTGTTCTGGAGCACAGGTGGAGTATAAAACCTCATCATATATTCTTTGATCTGGTCAAATTATAGCCTTCTTAAAGGAAGAAAGAGATGGGTCTTTACGGGCCTATTTGATCTGTTTAAACATTTGTGTGATAACTGTAGTGGTTTGGTTGTAGTTATGGGACGGTTTAATTATAGGTCGACCCAGCAAAGCTACCTGTATTTAGAGTTGCACAACACTTTCTTGTTTGCCCAAGACTTCTTTCAGTCACGCATAATGATTTCAACAGGTGAAGATATTTTGCATTGAAAATCTAAGCTGCTGGGCATCAGGTGGAGGCTGATTTTCTTCTTGGAAGCATATTTACCTTTAGCTCAAAAATATAATGCTTTCTTAGAAAGTGAAAAAAATAAGATCTCACCCCCACACACCCCTACACAACCTGCCTGTCCAAATGTTCTGATGCCTCTAAGTTTTCTAATAAAAGCTTGATTGTTTACCAGGGATTATTCTACTGTCAGGTATATATGTATTGGTATGCTTTGGAAAAACATGGTCATGATTGTCACACTAGAGTAAATCATGAGTCTGATTGCACTTCACAGATAACTTGTTACTCTCTGTTGGCTCGTATGTAAAGGATGACCTTTATGAAGCATGTTTCATCTAAGAATCTTTGAGGTTAACCAAGGCTTTCCTTTCAGTTGTCCTGTTGTTCAGGACCTCGTAACTGAAATTAGATACATAGGTGAGATCCATTTGACCAAATAGAGGCCTTAATCTTCAGATTAAATTAATCACAACCCAAAATTCCATCGTCTAAACCATTGAAAACTACAACTTCACTTCAGGAATAGTACTTTGGTGTTGCAGATTTCTTCAAGGTACTTGCTGATGGAAAGCATCACATATATAGAGTTTTCAATGAGCCAAAACAAGACTCTGGATGTTTGAAAACTGTGCAAAATGATGTATCGCTTCTGTAGATCTCTTTGCTTAAGTCTGCTGATCATCGGTATTACCTGGGCAACTTTTAATCTAGCAAATCTGATTTCTATACATAACCTTTTTTTTAATGTCACAGATTTATCTGAAGACATTACAAAGATTTGAATGAATATTTGGATTGTTCCACTTGAAGTGAATATACTGAAGGGGAATAATCAATGAATATTTGTGTGGAAATGAACAACACTCCATTGGAAAATACACACTATCCCTCTAAGAAAGATAAATCTACTAATGTTGTAAGGCCGAAACAAAAAACATGGCAAACAAAGACAGTAGTTATTTTTAGCATAAGTAAGTCTATTAGACAAAAAGAGCACTTGCTCTTCTCATCTCAGGTGCATTTCTGTTCTAATAACACAGTCTTCTTAATCTGAAAATTTTGCACTGAGTGGGATTAAAAAAGCAAGAACAGCACCTTGTATAGTAGCTTTCTGATAAAAGAATTCTTTGTTTCTTCATCCTGCACCCTGGGAAAATAGTCCCAGCTGCAAGGGACAGACATACACATCTGCAAACCTGGCCTGTTGTCTACAGAAGTTTGCTGCTCGCTAATGGATTGCTTATGAATAAGGATAAAAGAGCAGACCAATATGGGTGACAAGGTAGTGAGTGGCTGCTATGGACCCACTGACCAGGAAGAGCAAGTGGATGAGACTTTCTATGGACAGCTGGAAGCAGCCTCCTGTTTACAGGTTCTGGTCCCCATGGGGCACTTTAACTGCCCTGATATCTGCTAGAGGGGCAACCAAGGACATAAGCAATCCAGGAGGTAACTGCTGTGCTGGACTTCATATTCACCAACAAGGAGGGGTTTATCAGGGATGTGAAGGTCAAAGATAGCCTTAACTGCAATGATCATAAAATGTTGGAGTTCAGGATCCTGACTGGGTGGAGAGGGCAAAAAGCAACATCATAGTGCTGGATTTCATGATATCAGACTTGGTCTCTTAAATATCTGCTTGGTGGTGTTCCTTGGGATAAGGACCTGAAGGGAAGAGGGTTCTAGAAAACTGGATAACATTCAAAGATCCCTTCCTTCAAGCTCAAGATAGTTTAATCCCAATGAACATGGCATCAGGGAAACATGCCATGAGGCCTGCATGGAAGAACAAGGAGGTCCTGGGGAAAAAAGTCAAACACAAAAAGTATACAGAGGGTGGAAGCCAGGACAGGTAATGTGGGAGGAATACAGACATACTGTTTGAGCATCCAAGGATGCATTTAGGAAAGCTAAAGCCCAAATGGAATTTAATCTGGCCAGGAATGTCCAAGACAACAAGAAGGGTTTCTGATCTCCATGGTCCCTTCCAACTCTAAAAAATCAGTGAAATGATAAAAAGAAAACTAGGGAAAATATGGACCCATTGCTCAATGAATGGAGACATGGAAAAGACTGTAGTACTGAATGCCACCTTCACTTCAGTCTTTACTAGCAAGAGACAGCCTTCAAGAATCCCAGGTCCCAGAGACCAGGGAGAAAGGCTGGAGTGAGGAAGATGTACCCTTGATGGATGAGAATCAGATCAGGGAATACTTAAGCAAACCAGACATACATAAGTCTATGGGCCCTGATGGGATGCACCACAAGTGCTGAGGGAGCTGGCAGATGTCATTGCAAAGCCATGCCCAACAATCTTCAATTGATCATGGAAACCAAGAGAAGTGCCCAAGGACTAGAAGAAAGCAAATGTCACACTGTGCTGGGTCTGGTGGGGAAAGGGTTAATTGTTCCCAGGACCTAGCAGGGACACAGGTATTCCATCCCATTTGAGCCACGCCCAGAGGGAGGGGCCTGAGCTAGCCAGGGAGGGGGAGGGACAGG
>BJBW01025832.1:0-13714 GCA_004320125.1 Scolopax mira
AAAAAATAACCTGTAGATTTACAGTTGTCAATCCTGATGTTCTCAGGTAGGAGTATTTCACCGGTTATGAATTGTGAAAGGTTAAAACTCTATTCTTTCATTACTTTCTGTTGTAAGAAGCTTTTGGAGTTTTATGATGAACTGGGGAGTATGAGGGTTGAATTTTCTCCAAAAGTTGCATTTTAATTTTACACAAGGTAATGTAATAGTCTTTCTATATATTGCATTTCAGCACTTGTTTAGGATAAAGTACATAAAACACCCTGAAGTTGTGTGTCCATGAAAGTGTAGGAAATTCTGGTTTTGGTTTTGATATGTGCCAAATGAAAACATAAATGAAATGTTTTCAATTCCATGTTTTTTGGTGGTTGTTGTGTTTTGTTTTTTTTTTTTTAATGTGGATATCCGAAATATTTTATTTAGTTAACTTTTGCTCATAGTCTAAAACATCACAGCCCTAGATGGTTTTCTGCTTATAATAACCGGTTAGTAACTTATAATAACTTCTATAATAACTAGGTATTTGTGAGGTCACAAAAAATTATAAAATAAGGCCGGTAAGAGGTTTGGAAAGTCTTTGGTGATGTGTATGGATTCATTTTGCTATAGGTAGCCTTCACTGATTGACACAGGCTGCTTTCAGTATTAAAAGCAGATTGTATTCTGTCTGTTTGATTGCTTTGAGATTGGTTGAGATGTCTCATGAACAAGAAATATCAGTGGATTTCCCCAGATGGGAGTCCATAAGGAGGCAGCGGCATCACCTCAGAAATGAGGAGTTTACAAACAGAAAGATCAGGAAGAGAAGCACGTGGCTCTTTTTGCCTTCTCTGATGGAGGGATAATTATTGCTTCAGAATCGATTGATGCCAGTAGAGTGGCAGATGTGTAGAGTCTGGTTAGAACAGTATTTATTCCTTTGCCACTGTGAGATACTCCAGTGAGGGGTATTGAGGTCCTTGGGACCACTTGAGGATGCTACTACAGTTTTTCAGTGAAATATGTATTTAGTTATTAATCTGACAGTAGTGCAGTGGCTGAAGTGTTAACCAGTCTCAAGTGCAGAAGCAGGGGCCCAGGGGTAGGTGACGCACGACTGAACCATGTTGAACACAGATTTGGGAGACTGGTCTGGTGAAGTTAAGGGTCTGTTTCTTTTTGGTTTTGTTTTACCTGGTTGGCTCTTGTCCAGCTGTATCACCGGGATGCTGGATGGCTACAGCAGCTTGGGCTTGTAGAGGGCGAGACCTTATCTCTCTCTCTACCTGAAAGGAGGTTGTAGAGAAGCAGGCATTGGTCTCCCAAGTCACAGGTGATAGGACAAGAGGAAATGGCCTCAAGTTGTGCCAGGGAAGATTGGAATTATCAAATTGAATACTCAGACTAAATATTCAGATTAGATATTAGGAAAAACTTTTACACTGAAAGAGTTATTAAGCATTGGAATGGGCTGCCCAGGGAAGTGGTTGAGGCACCATCCCTGGAGATTTTCAAAAGATGGGTTGACATAGTGCTTAGATATAGTTTAGTAACAGGGGGTAGGAGAGTTGTATGGTTTTCTTTTGTTTTTTTTTATCAGAGTTAGGTTAATAGTTGGACTAGATGATCTTAAAGGTCCCTTCCAACCTAGACAATTCCATGATTCTAAGCTTTGTAGTGCTGGTCCTGCAATATACTGCTCCTGCTGTACCATTTCAGCGTGTCTCTTCGCCAGAAGTCAGGTCTGCTCTTCCCCTCGTGTTTCAATACTGCTTCCCGCTCCTAGGAATCTCCTAAATATCTCCTAGGAGACCTGTGTTCCACAGAGTGACTCCAGATCTGCGCTGATACTCTGGAGCAACCTGCCAGAAAGGGAAATGTGGTCATAAACAAGGTGGACCTGGATTATAAAGTAACACTCTGTGCTGATTAACTGGATATTTACCATGGTCTAGCCTGTCAGAAGAGTGCTTTAAAAGGGATATTTAGCAAGGTAGTATACAGATCAACTAGGGTGCACTAGGATTTTTCTAATTATTGTAGCAAATTACTATTTGTTAAGGCCTTAACAGGTTACCATTAGGACCTCTTTTTAAATCTCTGAGCTCTTGCAATGGCCTGTTTTGCTTGTCCAGATTTTTCACTAATTAAATTAGCTGAGCTACACTTTTACCTTTTTGTCACATTCAGCAAACCTCATCTGCACCTATGGGCCCACTTTGGCAACACTTTGTGCATTCACATCACCTCTGACTCTATAACTGGGATGAGTTTTCTGGAGGCACCATCTTGAAATCATATCAAAATATTTTTGATTGCTCAGGAAAGGATGTTTGGCTTAAGTCTGAGATCTTGTGAAGCCATTGCCCACCTGTGCTGAAATTACTGGAATGTTTCACTAATAATTTAATCAGTTAAGCAGGAGAACCTGCTTCATTGGCTTTCTGTGTTCACTTATGGGAACTCAAATCTATTCCCTAGTACACTGTTATCTCTAGATAAAGAGAGAGAGAGAAGGAACATGGAAATCTGTCTGGTATGTGAAAAAATGGATTACCTACTGTTTGACAGTGATAGACTTGTTTTTTTGGCAATTGCTTGTATACTTTCGTCTATCCAACAATACCACAATGTGTTCAATATTTCCATCTTGTCCTGAAGTATTGCTGTCCCTATCTTGAATGAATAGTGAGTCTGAATTACAAATCTGTTTGTATTTTATAAAAATATTTGAATACTTGCAAGGATGAATTCCCTGTCTTCAGTTTACTTGATTTATTTAGTTCATTAATAATGCATAGATTTTTCTATATTTTAATGTTTAACTTTTCAAGATACTCATATAAATGACACTGTAGTTGAAAGAAGACTTTGATTTTTAGATTATAAAATTGATAGATGTTTTGATTTGCATTCAGTATTATGCTTGAGGAGGTAAAATAGTATTTCTTCTGATTATAAAAATACAGTTATATAATTACATATTATACTACCACACATTGTATTTACTTTTACTTGTATTTGTATTTTACTTGTGTTTACTTGTATTTAAGATAAATGTTTAGAGCAAACTCTCCAGCAAATATGAAGTGGTAAAATTACTTTGGCCCTACCCTAGCTTATAATATTTAAATAGACACTTTTTATAACTATTTTGCCCAAACATCTATGACATGCCGGAACCTATCATGTCAGTTACCCTCAGAAAACAGAGAAGGTAGAAAGTCTGAAAAGATAGTGTATGTTTTTTGAAAGGAAATCTCTGCATTAGGCATTTTTGTTAGTATTTTAATCATGTATATCATGCATGTGTATATATTTAGATTCCAGCTATACTATATACTAAGCATGTATTTCAGCTGTGCATGTACCAGCTATCTGTCTGTTCTGCTTTGCCACACTTCACAAAATAGTTACTCTAATGAAAATGATAGGTGCCACAGTTGTGTGCATCTATATGGAAGGCATTTTAATGATAAAATCTTGAAGAACTAGTATCCCAGAGCTTGCAAAACCCACACCACTGTAACAGAGGAAAAAGGAAAAACAGTTGTTTACAACAGAAAGTTTTAACAGTCTACTTTTTTGCCTAAGGTGTCTTTCCACTGCAACTTACTGTAACTCACATCCAAGGTCATGGTCATTATTTCCTAATTAGATATTTAAATAGCGTATCGATGACACTCTCTGGAAGATTGCCTTTTTTTTTTTATTAGTTATTACTAATTTCTTGCCATTATAATCATTCACATTTGAAGAATGGAATTTTTTTTTTTTTAATAGCAATCTGCTCGAAAATCTCTAGGTCTACATGGGAACAATTTAGCTGAGAACATGGAGAAAAAACCATATTGTTTATCATAAAGAGGTGATGCATCACTGTGGCTCATGTTCTCATCTTACCAACTGATATGCTTGTAGTCATTTCTGTTCTGTGTCTATCCCTGTTGCTGAGAACATGCCTGCTCACCTATGTTTCCTCATGCAGAATAAGTGAGAAGTATTGCATTTTACTAGTTCGTTTCCTTGAGCAACTTATGTAGAAAGGTAATTTTAAAAAGCAAAAAGGAAAGTAGTTGGATTGGGGGCAGGAAAGAGCTGTGTCCTCCCTCCTGAGTAGTTTGATTTCTGTCTTCCCCAAACATCAAAGATTGCTACTGCTGATTCTGTAGGGTAGACTTGTCCTTCCTTCGGTGCCAAAAAATCTCAGCTTCTAGTGTCAATTAATGGGAATTGCACTTTGAAATCAACAGCTGAGGGCAGGGGGAGTTACCCCTTTGGCTGTACTGGGGGTTGGCTACGGTCCTCTTCATACCACAGTAGTATTAGGTCTGATTAACTTTGTTGGAATATCTGTAGCTTAGTATAATAACTTCCCTTCTGCTGCTGGGAAGATGGAACCTGTTGATGTTTTCAGCTTCTCTTGTTGTTGCATATGGTGGTTTTGCCATTTGTGGTGCTTTGAGTAGTGAACATGATAAAGATGTTTTGCAGAGTCTTCAATATCTGCTACTGTGCTAACCTGAAAGGAAGACAACCTTGAATTCAAGATGACCCCTCCCTAAAAGAAAGATGTTAATACACAAAAAGTTTATTACACATCTTTATTCAGTATATAATTAGGGTATAAGCTTTTTAGTAAGTATCTGCCTGAAAGAAGGTAATTTTTTCTCTTATGCTTTATGACTTTGTACTTTGTGACTTTCAGCTTTGTACATGTGTTCATGACTTCTGTCATTGTTACTGTCCTTAGGATACAACTTCTTTCTCATTTTTAGAGTGTTCACTGAAGGAACTGACTTCTTTGAACTTCAATTCTTGGGATTTTAAGTACAGAACTTGTGAAGCCCTTTAACTACAATATCTGAATTTCTCTGATGTCATGCTGTCTTAATTCAATGACAGAGTAACCCTGAACGGGGCTTCTTTACTTTTCCCATCGGGACTGGAGCATGATCCCCTGCCAAGGGTAAATTTGAGAGGAAAAAAAAAAGTAGGAAGTTCAAAGTGTCTTTTAGCAACTTTTTCACTAGTACATAAAATACCTGCAGTTGTGACATCATTTGTGGTATAACTAAAGACTAATATTCATTTCTTGGATTGTATTTTTCATTGCTGTTGTTAAATGCTTTTTTAATGGATCTAGGACAAGCATGTTTTTAATGAACAGCATACATTGTGTCCTATTCCAAGAAATGTTCAGCCAATCCTTCATTAAGTTTACTGACATATGACACCTAAGAATTATTCCAGTAAATAGTTGTTTCTTTGGCATTATTCTACTATACAAAATGACATACCATACTATCTTCTAATACTGCTGCATTAACATACAATTTCCATTCTCCTGTTTGTATAATGATGATTTGTGCCTCTTTCTTCAATGATACAATGTGATGACATGTCAAAGTAAATTGGCATCTAATCTGAATAATCCATTTGGCTCTTTACATGGTCCAATCGTATGTTGTTCACATGCAATGAGGTTTTGCAATGGAGTCAGAAGGTACGTGTTGGGAAAATTCTTTGCCATAAATTCATGGCACATTGTACACACCAAGTATTTTACTGACCTTGAATTCTTGCTGTGCGCTGTTTTGTGTTCATGTTATTTCTTGAGCTTTCAGTTTTTGAGAAATGAGAAATGCTGTTTAATTACATAAATAAATTCTACAACTATTTTTTCTGGGTCATGGAAGCTTCCCATTTTGAGTCTGCTGAACAACTTCTGCATTGAGTTAGAAGAAAATAATTTGTTTTGATCGTTTCTATTTTTGCACATTTGCCTCCCCTAGGTTATTTCCTTCCAGCCTCACAAAATTTAACTTTTTCTGCATATAGTGCCATTGTGAGTTAAAATTTGCATCAAACTTTCTCTTTATACAATTTGATATTTCCTTTTGCTCTCATACATTTCACCTTCACAAAATATGTTATTTCACAGTTCACTTAGAAGATTCAGAAAGACTCATAAAAGTTGCCAGAAATCACTCTGCAATTCTCTAAATTCCAGTACACCACATAACTTGTAAGTCAGTGAGAAAAACAGCAGTAATCACATGCTCAAACTGCGTCACCTTATTAAAACTTTGGGCAGCTTTGGGCATATTTGTGCTCCTTCGTCACTAGGTGGCTTCCCACACTGCACAGTTCTGTTGCTCTCTTAACCCAAGAGGAAGGAAGATCACCAAAATTTAACACAATCCCCAATTTTCAAGTCAAACTCTGCAGGGAAAAGGTTGTGGGGGATGAAACAGACTTGATTTTGTTTTGTGTGATCATGATGTATAGTTTCTTGCAGTTTTCAGGCCCTTTCAATGCTACATTCCTGATTGTTTTGAAGATTGATTCAGAAAATGTAGCAGCTTTAACATACTGGAACCTTATCACAGGTCAGCACACAATTTTGTAAGGCGACCTTCTGCCTGCCTTTCTGGCAGCTGCTTATATACAGAAGTGGTTTTGGATCACACAGCAAGCTGCATGTTCTAGTCTGTTTGATTTGAGAAGAGCTCATTTTGAAGTCGTTTGCAATTTCATATATCTGTAATTCTGACATCAATATGCTTTCTGAGGTTGGAGATAAATTCCTTCTTGTTGAGAAGAGCATTCATTTGCGTCCCTTCTCCTAACGCCCACATACGTATTTCCCAAGGGAAATCTGGACAGAATCCTGAGAAACATTTCATTCATTTCTCAGATTACAGTAAATACTGAGAAGTAACCTCATATGTCATACTTATAATTGATATTGTGTTGCCATCAGTCCTTGCTTTTCACATAAAAAAAACCCCAAAACTAGAAAAACAAGACAAGCACTAGAGAAGCCATTATTTTGAAAAAATACTGCCTTGCTGAATGTTAGTGTGAGAAGTGCATGTGCTTTTACACACTCATAATTCTGGGGTCTTTAATGGCCTATTTTAAAGCCATACACTACTGAAGTGTTTAAAGCTAAGTGCCCATGTCTTTACTGTTCAGCAGCAGAATAGGATAACTTTTAGTTACTCAAAAATAAATAATAACGGCCTCCTTTTCAAGTGTTGGTATGACTTCTTAAAAGTTACTAAAAATTAAAACAACTTTGTCAAAGGGTCTGATTGAAGTGTGTCTTGTGCTCTTTTAGATTTTTTTATTTTGCATTATCTGTCAAAGTACATGAAGGCATGTTTATATGGTATGCTCATTGATTTGTGTGAATTCGTAAGATTTGAAAAATACAGAGGAATAGGACATTTTAACTGTGACTATCAATATGTGACATAACAGCAAAGAAAAAGTGCTTTAAAAAAAATCTCAAACAAACAGGTGAAAAAAATTTGAATATTAAGACTGTAATTGGCAGATAATGTAGGTAGTATATCCATTGTAACATGTCCCAAGATTATTAATATTATTTCAAGTTTTGTATGTGATGGTATCCTTCTTTATATGGTTTCTTTATATTGGGAACAAAACCCTCAAAACTTAACACTTGTTAATTCTGATATTTGTGCTGAAGTTCAAATAAGATGTGAGATTTTTAATCTGTCAGCTTACTATGTCCTTATTTTTAAGATAATTTACATGACCTCTGATATAATTGCTCTGTATATTCCTTTATCTGTTTGTATAGAAAATAAATTTTGAAATTTGGATTTTTGGGGTAAGTTGAAATTGTTCTCATTGAAAATTGAAAAATATTCAGTTAATCTTATGGAGAAGTCTCACAATTTGCATATTTATTTTTTTTTTGGCTGTTGTTCTTGAAATGTGATATAATTTTTAAAAAAATTAGATCAGTAATTGTAAAAACAAGTTGTATTGCATTGAGTAATAGTTTTTTTGTGCTTCAAATAGTCTAAAAACCAAAAGCTAGAATGCTTAAAACACTTTTCTGTGCTCCTCCCCCTCCTTTTGCTTTTACGACAAAATGCAACTTAGAATAGTTAGCTTTTATAGCAAGAATAAATACTTTTTAAAAGATGCACTTGAAGGGTCTGTTACCCCCAGCTGTGGAATTTAGGCAGTAAAATTTAAAATTTTTGTGGGCACCCAACGTTTGCTCCAGCAGGGTGGCTGTTGAAATATTTGCTTTAAATTTTCTTTTGACTAGTTGTTTTGGCTTTTCCAGTGCATCAAAGCCAGTCTTAAACAATAAATCAAACGTATATTTTACTAACTATCTGCTCTTGTAAATGAGATTGAACTCCTGAAGTTCTGGTCCCTGCAGGGGGACATATTTCAACATATTTCTCTACAAGTTGCTGATTTAGGAACTGGGGATACTCAGTAGATCCCCCCAAATATTGAAGTGTTTCTGCACTGCTGTGCTGCAGAGCGCCATGCAGTACTACTTCACTAAATGGGAAGAGGAAAAAAAAAAAGTAAGTCAGGGCAATTCCTTCCTCTGTCAACTGGATACCAATTATGTGATGGCAATGGAGACCTGTGTCTATTTTGATTTTTTTTTTTTTATCCAGAAGATGGTTTCTTTTCAAGTAGAAGAATACAAATACAGAAGTGAAGATTTGAGAAGTGCCTGGACTGATTCATAGTTGTATTTGGGATTAAGTGAACAACAGTTAATTGACTGACCAGAGAAGATCTTTCACATGTTCCCTCTCTTTGCAGAGGGTATTTGAGTTTTAAATCCAGACTCAACTGAGAGGAAGAAAAAAGAAGTGGTAAAATAAGATCTTAGGTCCGTATTTAGACTATAACAAAAAATAGTTGGGTAATTTTTTTTCAGCGTGTTAGTACCTGTTGTGTTCCACTGAGGAGCGTGGAGTGAAGCCTGTACAAATGTTCTATGTTCCCTTCTGCTCTGAGGCATAGTAACAGCGTAAGACATACAGAAGGCTTCAAGCTAATGACTGCAGAGTATTGTCTAGAAAATTAATATCAGGTATTTCTCTGTATCCTTATGAAGCATGTAGATATTCTATAAGCCTCCTGAAGGTAAAAGCTACCATCAGTATCTCAAGTACTGTTTCTGAAGCGAGTGTTTCATAAGTCTAATGGAGCTCCTGCCTCATCATTACATAAAATATCATTGTAAACATGAAAGGTCTGTATGGATTGAGCCTAAGTATGACAGACAACAGTGTAGTATTAGCTCATGCATATCATCATCTGGCTTTATTTCCATCTTTATTTCCATCTTCAGGGACTCATCTTGTTTTCCTGTATTTCAAGAATATGAAGCCAGATGAAATACTGCTGGCGTGGGTATGAGCACACATAAACATGTGCTTATGTGATAAGGAGTGGAACTGTGTGTGTGTGATTCCTGCTAATTTCCTTTCTTGCAGGCCCAACTGCAAGTCTGAAAGCTGGTGCTTTCCTGTTTGCTGAGGTGTCAAGAAAGCAGACTGGTCCCGTTGATGGGACTGTATCAGTGTCACTTAAAACAGGATTTATCCTTACACATGGAGTTTAGCTGTCTGACTTTTTTAAGGTAGAGAGAATTTTTCTCTGCCATGGCTGTAATTTTGTTTTCATTTCAGGAAAAAGAATGGTTACTCTTGGAGGGGTAGTGGTAAAAAGTAAAAATGCATTTTTTTCATTTTTAACCTCTTTTGGTCATGATGAGTTAAAGTATTTTATTACTCTCTTCAGAATTACTTTTTGTTGCCCCTTTTTTCATGGAGATTTTCAGTCCATACATCAGGAATGCTTGGGGACTTTAAGTCTTTACTCTGTATCTTGAATACAGTGAATGAAGAGGAGGAGGATGCCTAAAAGAATGTTTTGTGCTACTAGGATTACAGTTAACAGCTTTGCCCCGAAACCAAATATCACCCACTGACAGGATCATACGTGTTTAGATAAAGCACTACTGTGAGCTTAGCCTAAAATATGAAACACTATTGAAAACGTCTCATAACCCTCTGTTTAAAATCCATGGTAAACACGAGCCCTGCAGCAAAAGCAGCCAACAACCTCCTGGGCTGAACTCAGCAGAGTGTCTCCAGTAGATGGACAGAGGTGGTCCTTCCCATCTGTTCAGACCTGGTGAGACAACTGGAGTGCTGGGTCCAGGTCTGGGCTCCCCAGAGTAAGACAGACATGGAGATATTGGAGCAGGTCCATGAAGGTGATTAATGGCTTGGAGCATCTGAAATACGAAGAGAAACTGAGAGCTGGGACTGTTCAGCCCAGAGAAGAACAGGCTCGGGGGGATCTTGTCAATATGTATAAATACCAGGGGGTATGTGGAAGAAGAGGTCAGAGCCAGGTTCTTCTCAATGGTGCCCAGGGACAGGACAAGAGGTAACGGTTACAAATTGGAATACAAGAACTTTTCTTTAAATGTAAGGAAAAACCCTTTTTTACAGTAGAGGTGATTGAACACTGAAACAAGTTGCCCAAAGAGGGTGTGGAGTCTCCATCCTTGGTGATAGCCTTCTGGACATGGTATTGGACATGGTAACTGCTCTAGTTACCCCTGGTAGTTTGGAATAGATGATCTCCAGAGATCCCTTCCCACCTCAGCCACTCTGTGATTCTGTGATATTTAAAAATATAAGCAGCAACAGGAAAACCCACAAGGATTTACAGACAAACACTATGGATGTTAGCTGCTTAATACTGGTGGAGACCTTCACTCCAGAAGTAAATGTTGTGGTTTGACACATTAAAAATCAATACCCTAAACTAAGGGTTCCCCATTCCATGCGGAATGCATCCCCATTTCCTGAGTTAAAAGCATGTCCTGTGCAATCCTGTAGGGCCTATTCAGCCTCAGGAAAGAGGAACTCTATTTCCAAATTCCTTGCCTGCTAGGCAGAGTGAAATATTCCCACTGGAAATACAGACCCCAAGCTTCTGTCTCTGTAACTTAGCATGCTGAATTTCATCAGCTTGGTTTACAAGAAGACTTCAGTGCTGTTCTTTTTTTTTTTTTAAATTCTTTTTCTGAATTCCTCCTGCAAAGCATATGGTTTTTATTTTTCCTAAAGAAACCATGTAGAATTTTGTTTTTAGAGTTTATATTCAGCACATTGGAAGAGAAGTGGGGTTTTAGCTTTTTTATATTTTTTTTTTTAGGAATTTTGTGGAGATGTGTGTGGACTTTGTGAAAAGGAGCTATTTAAGCAAAGGTCAAGTACAAAATTGTCACTCATCACATGCTTATCTAGCTTATTTTTAAACTAATACACAAGTGTCTAAGTATCACATGGTCTTTCTTGCATTGCAGACTGGTGCCAGACTTGGTGTCTTTTCTGTTTTTAGAGATAAATGTCTAGTGGTTTTTGTTTTCAGTGAGTATGTTTGAGAGTCATGTATATCATATAATGTTGCTTTGCTTCTGAAGTTTAATCATTTTGCAGAGGGTAGATGGAGTCTCCACATTTTAACTTGGTATTAGGCTGACAACTGCAGCTGGGGAATGTTTACTGAAGGGTTTGTTTAGTCATTCACATTCCTGTCTTCCGACAGTTTGATTTAGAGCATTTGTGAAAGAGCTTAAAGAACTCCCTTTACTATTGGTGTAGAGGGTATTTTTCTGTAAGTTACGTTTTTTGATTGATTTTTTTTTTTTTAAATATAATTTATTTTCCCTTTCCAAAACTATACGTCAGTTACTCTTCTAAATAGCAGGTATGGGTAAAATAACATGCTGAATTAATATAACTAATCAAATACATATTGAAACTTTTGTTTTAGGAATACTTCAAGTAAAATATAGTAACTTTTGAGTTGTTTTTTTTTAATTTACCACTTCAATAAGATACACTCTAAACGAAAGCTTTAAGTAACAGAGGGAAAATGTTATTACAGGTTAAACTATTTACGTAACTATCAACATCTTTAGGAAAGGTCAGCTGTATAGATCAGCACTGTGATGTCTGTTCACCAAGCACGCTATAAATCTTTAAATAACCTTTGAATTCCGACTAGAGGGTTAATAGTGGTGATGTCTCCACTAGGATTATCCATTTTGCTTGAACATAAGGCATAAGCTGACGTGCTTATTGGCTTGTATCTGCATTTTGCAGGGAAATAGTAGGTTTTTAAGGGACTCTTCCTTATCTGCAGGTGATTATAGAATCATAGAATGGTTTGGGTTGGAGGGGACCTTAAAGATCATTGAGTTCCAACCCCCCTGCCATGGGTAGGGACACCTCCCACCAGGTTGCTCAAAGCCTCATCCAGCCTGCCCTTGAACACCTCCACATCTTTATTTTTTCATGTGCCTTAGCATAGTTTCCAGGAGGATCCGCTCCATGATCTTGCAGGGCACAGAGGTGACAGCGATTGGCCTTTAGTTACCCAGTCTTTTTAATGTGCTTTTTAACGTTTTTAAAAATGGGTGTTATGTTTCCCCTTGGGCACGTTCACATCCTAATCTAGCATTTTTTTGTGGAACCAGGCCACGTACTCCAAATTTAGAAATATGTGTATGTGAAAGCACTGAAGTAACATAGAACTTAATACTAAGTGCTGTTTAAATCCTATCCATGTTTGTATAGGTTCCCTTCTCATCTAAACATTCCACACATGCACTAGGTTTACATCCCTTGCATCCCTACTGAAAGCCAAGCTGGTGCAGACATTTTATAACCGGCTAATGGCTAACATACACATTCTTTGTGATTCAGACAGCTGCTGAACTTATGGTGGAGACTACGATGGGAATTTTAATCATTAGATTTAAACTAGGCCCTGTTCCTATATTACCAGCGCATTATAGCAGCTTATGTACTTTACAACTGTTGCTTGGAGTGGAAGTACAGTGAGGAGGCAGTTTGTAGAGTTGAAGTCAAATATGTGAATAAAGCAATACCTCTTTTATGTGAATAAAACAGTCAACTAAAAAGAACAGAAAGTTTGTGAGATGCTATAAAAATATTGTGAAAAAGGAAGTAGGTGTGAAGTGATGGTACTTGCTGCTGAGGTATTTTTTTTAGCTGCTATGGTTCTGTGATGGCAAAAGGGACAGTCAGAAGAAACACCATGTGTTTTACTATTGTGTCCTTGTTCTTTTTTCACATTATCTCCTTTTCTGAACATGATAGTTGTGGATTAGAGTTCATTTCCTTGTCGCTTGTTCTCTAAATACAGTTAATTTAAACACAACCTGTGTCTAAACTGTCTTAAGTGTCAGAAATGGCATCTTTTTTGGGGGGGCAGAATGGCTGGATGAGATAAGCATTTGAGTATATAATTAATACAGGTAAAATAAGCACATTTTAAGTAAGTTTTTTTTTTTTGGTTAGGACTTGTAGCTAAAAACTTTTGTTTGAACATACATTGTTTTAAAAAAAAGTTCCAAAAACCTCTGTGGTTGGAAAAACACCCTCAACCTGCCAACTGAATTTCAAATTCTACAAAAATAAGGATATTCTTGCTGTGAAATGGTTCATAGACTGCAGCGCTCTCTGGTACGTTGTATGAAAACTGTGCTGAAACAAACAAAATAATCTGTCTTTGCTGTATATTTCTGTAAGGTGAAATGCATCTTTATGAGAGAATAAGACTTTCTCTGTCTGAGAACTACTACAATACTAGAAAAGGGATTTTTCAGTGCTAACAGGTTTTGTTTCTTTAGCCATATTTCAGATTTCCTGGGTGTTTGTTACAAAGCCATTGTGCTTTTTTGGATAGTCAGCTACATAGGTTAGCCCAGTTTATAATACTTTCTGCAAAATTAGAAAGAATAAGAGTTGGTGTTCTTTATAATTTTAATAAAATGAATGTAATACATAATGATTACAAGACTAATATGGGAAGATATTCTTGGGAAGGC
>BJBW01025880.1:0-10071 GCA_004320125.1 Scolopax mira
CAGCGATGGCCGCTACCAGTACAACACCGACGTCGTCTTTGACCCAGAGGGGAAACTGGTGGCTCGTTACCACAAGGTAAAGTAGCCTTGGAAAGTTAGGAGCTTTTTCCCTACTTCTTCCAAAGTGTTCTTTATCCTGCAAGAGAATTAAATACCAGTCATAGTCCCAAGGCAGACTTTTTACTTCTGTTTATAATTTGAAAGAACGAGTCTCTCTCTTTCTGTGAAGTGTTGACTCCAAATTTGCATTCGTTGTCATGTTTCTCAAAACAGACTAGAAGGAAAAATGATTGCTCAGGTCTAATTTAGCGGCGTATGGTTTTGGTTGACTTCCTTAGTTCATTAACTCCTTATTACTGGAAATTCTGCTGCCTGAGCAGCTATAGTTTTCAGTGCCAGGTTGTCACCAGACTACACCTTCACATTCCAGGATTTAAAAACGTTCCTCTGTATCTCATCCTCCAAAAGTAGTCTGATTAAGCAAGACAGGCCCTTTCCTATCATTTGTTTTTCTGATGGTATTTCAGCACAGTTTTTGCAGAACAGGAATTATCTGGACAAAACAACAGATCTAAACAGAGATAAGGTCATTGAGACATTTACACCCAATGAAAGTCTTCTCTCAGTTTCATGTACCTATCAGCAAGGTTCAAAGTTGTTTGAGAGTCACATGCAGATATCTTGCAGATGTGGTTGGGCTTGAAGTCAGTTGTTTTTTTAATGCACTTTGGCCCCAGTATTTCACCCAGTTTTTCAGAAACAATGCCAAGAGATTTCTTTTTGAGCAAACGGAGTGAAGGGGACGCTGACACTGTGGAGGATGGTCCTCAATGTGCCAGCCTGGCATGGTCCAGGAGCTGAGTTGAAGGTCAAAGTAAAGCTGGACCTCTCTTCTGTCTCAGTGCCACATGTATACTGTCCAGGTCACCTGGAGATTAAAGGGACTCTTAGTAAAGGTGAATGCAAAAGAAGAAAAATGTTGGAAAGCTGAGAATGGCACAAACTTGGATTTATTTTTTTTTGAGATCTGCCTTTCCCTCATAACCATCACCTTTATTTTCTTCTCCACTCGGCAATCTCTCTGGTCTCTCTCACACCTCCCTCTGGTGCTGGTGTTTCCAGTCCTTCTGTGCCTCTCCACACAAAGGTCACCAGCCCTCTCTCTTGGCACCAGACCCTCCCTGCCCCTCATCATTATTATTTCTCTTCTGCGTGTCTTTTAGATCATCGGAATGATAAACTAGAGGGGGTTATTCTTATGGGATTTGGGGGTGGCTGACCCAACAGAGCTGCAGGTAGTTGGTTGCTTTCCCAGCTAGATGTGTCTCCCCATATCCACCTTTTGGGCACTATGTTAGCCTGACTTCCTGGATGTGAAGGCTTCGAACACAGGTTAAAAAAATTCTCCTGTCATTCTGAAAAATTTTAGGGACTGACTCCAGCATGTTGCAGTAGGTGCCTTCAACTGGTTTCTCTTTTTTTTCCCTTTCCCTACAGTATAATCTCTTTATGTCAGAAACTCAGTTTAATTACCCAAAAGAGCCGGAAGCCGTCACCTTTGAGACCCCCTTTGGGAAGTTTGGCATTTTCACCTGCTTTGACATCCTTTTCCGGGAGCCTGCCGTGGTCCTGGTGAGCGAGCTGCAGGTGGACACCGTGCTCTTCCCAACAGCTTGGATGAACGTCCTGCCCTTCCTGACGGCGGTTGAGTTTCACTCTGCCTGGGCCATGGGCATGGGCGTCAACTTCCTGGCTGCCAATACACACCAGACCAACATGTCTATGACAGGTAATTCATTCAAATCTTTATAGCCATGAATGTTTATTCCCTGTCCTGCAAGGTGAATTTTTGCAGAGGGGTATCATGTATTTCTTTGGAAGGGGAAGAGTCTAGTCACCAAATTTTAAAGCTGACAGCCCCCATTTCTACTGACGCCATACAAAGCACAGCAAAATTCGTGGGGTTTTCTTCTCCCTGGCTTCTGAAGATTTTTCTGTCTTCCTTTTTTAGCCTCTAAAGATTTCAGCTTCAAATTATTGCTCCTTCTGAGTAGAAACTTCTGAAACTTAGGTTCTTTTCCTCTCCTCCTCTAAAGTCTACAATTGAATGCCAAATAATGAACACACCTGTAAACCCCTTGCGTGGCTCCATTTATTTTGTCCAGATGAAAGACTTGTGTGTAGCTGTATTTAACGCAGTTGTGGAAAATCTTTGAAAGAAATTTTCATACCTGTTGCAGTAATGCTGCATTTTGGATGGTCTCAATTGTTAGATAGTCTTTTTATATGAAGTAGTGAAGAATAAAGGAATTCTTAAGAAACTCTGTCACGTGCAGGAGAAAAGAGAACTGGGGAAGCCATAGATACAGCCATAAGGTAATAGTCTCTGGTTTTGGCTACACTGAGCAGAGCTCACCCAGAGAAATAGATGTTACTCTTTGCCAAAGAGCTGCTAGTGGTCACCTTTGGATGAGATTGACATTTCTGTAATTTCTGTAATATTATAAAATAGAGGATGAGATTGCTGCAGGGACAATTAAAAGACAATATGAAACTTGCTATTCTTTTTGGCCTGACTACTGTGCTGTCCTCAGGGAGCGGTATTTACGCACCAGATGGAGCCAGAACATACTACTACAATATGGAAACTGAGGATGGTCACCTCCTCGTTGCTGAACTCAATTCACACCCTCGCCTTTCTCCTGCCTCCTTGCCTGCTGTCAACTGGAGCTCGTATGCTTGGAGTGTCCCAAGATCCTCACCCAATTACCATGATTTTGAAGGACTCATCTTCTACGACCGGTTCACTTTCATGGAGCTTACTAAGCCTGAGGGGACTGCTGCCGTTTGCCAGAAGGACCTCTGCTGTCACTTGAGCTACAAGATGGCAGGGAAAGGAGAAGATGAAGTTTATGTGCTGGGTGCTTTTGATGGGCTTCATGTAGTTGAAGGCCAATACTATCTGCAGGTAATGGTTCTTGGTCGGGGGGACACATGGACTACTTATTTTAGGAAATCTCTTCTGGGGGGAAAAAGACAATGACTTTCTTTTATACTGGAGCACTGATATCCTGTTTGTCAGCAATGGGACAAACAAAGTTGCTAAAATAATCAAGCCTGCTTACCTTTAAATCCAACAAATGCAGTGCAGAGGCCTCTACACCTCTCTTAAGTTACCAGAGTGCTCTCACTATTAATTTAAACATGCAATATTGGCTAAATTTAGGCTCTCTTTTGTGACCTGTCTCCAGTAAGTATTCTGAATCTCTTCTGGAATCTTCATCAAAGGGTTGCTGTTAAAAAATCAGTTGATTGTTTCTATCTTTGAGACACTCTGGTAATTGAGATTCACAGAGATGCTAATTTTTGTCGTTACTCAAATTGTAGCAGTGAAGTTTACTGAAATGGCTTACGACTTTTACTGGAAATGTCTACTCTTCCTATCTTTTAATCAGACATTTGGGAAGACAAATTCATCCTGGTTGAATTTGCTTAAAGCCACGTTAGAAAACCTTTTTTTTCCTTCGTAATTAAGTTATTGTGCCAGGAGATTATTCTTTTTTTAGTTAGTAACTTCTGTCTGTCAACACAGCCGTTGCATGCCGGCTGGTACAGATTGCAGGATATGAGGGGAGGTCTTGGCCAGCAAACAACTCATCTAATGCATGTAAGAAGGGAGCTTGAATAAGCTCAGCAAGCTGGAATGGTAAATTTATTTTGGGGATTTTGCCAGATGGCCTCTACCAGCACTGAATTTTCTAGAGAAGACAGGAATTTCTCCTCTTTGTTTTTCCTCTCAGTATTTTTTTGTTTCCTCAGAACATACTGAGATAATCTGATGCTTTATTTCTCTGCTTATTTGCATTTCAACATGAAAACATATTTGCTGATAAGCAATACTTCTGATGTTTGCAAGTACACTTCCTTTGTCCCACAAATAGACAAACTCCTCCATCACCTGTCAGTAAAACCAGCCAAAACCCTTTGAATTTTCATGGGAATGCTAGCACTATTTCATATTTCTTTCTGGTGTCTATAAACATTTATCATCTGTGACCTGGAGAACTAACTCTATGGACAAAATATCCCCGTTCCTAATTTCTTCTGTGTGCTACAACTACAGACTCAAAACTGTAAGAGATGATGCTGACTTTAGGGCTACAAAGATGACGAGGGGCCTAGAACATCTCTCTGATGAGGAAAGGTGGAGGGGCTTGGGTCTTTTTAGTCTGGAGCAAAGCCTGGGGGGGAGGATCTGATCAATACCTACAAATACTTCAAGGGTGGGTGTCAGGAGGATGATGCTGGTCTGTTCTCAGTGGTGCCCAGGGACAGGACAAGAGGAAATGGGCACAAATTTGAACATGGGAAGTTCCATCTCAACATGAGGAGGAACTTCTTTCCTGTGAGGGTGGCAGAGCCCTGGAGAGGCTGCCCAGAGAGGTGGTGGAGTCTCCTTCTCTGGAGACATTCCAAACCTGCCTGGACACGTTCCTGTGGGACCTGCTCTGGCTGACCCTGCTCTGGCAGAGGGTAGGAGTGGATGATCTCCAGAGGTCCCTTCCAATCCCATACCATTTTGTGATTCTGTGATTTTTTTTGCAACTTCATCACCTTGATATGTTTGCCAGGAGCTGAATGAAGAACGTGAAATTCGGAGTTCTCATGGACTACCAAGCCATCTAATGAATTGTCATTAGTAACATGTACAAATATCACTAGTAAGACTTCTGTGTGCATAACATATTTTGTTTCATTTGCCTAAAATTTCCATTCCCAAACTCATCTTACTGAAACATGGGAAAGGAATCTTCAGACAAGAGAACTGGCAATGGGAAGAATTAGTGCAAGCAATGGGATTTACCTCCAGGGCTGAAATCGCAGATTCATAGAATTACCGACTTCAGATCATCAAGTCCAACTGTCAACCTAGAACTGACAAAAGCCATCACTGGCAGAAAGTCAGTTATTGCAGAATATGTCAGAAACAGGTTGTTTCTAACTACTGAGGCAATGCAGGTTCTGGAATACCCCCAATCGGGTCAAGGGGTAAAAAAATAAATTACAACTAAAAAGGAATTGCTTAAAGACATTACGAAAGCAGTCGTGTGACGCTCACCTGCTCCGACACACTTGGATGACACAACCCTTTCCTACCAGAGTGTGTCTGTCTTGCTAAACGTGGTGTTGTCTCCTCCTCCCCACAGATCTGCACGCTGCTCAAGTGCAAGAGCCCAGACCTGAAGACGTGTGGGCAGCCGGTGGAGACGGCTCAGACCCAGTTTGAGATGTTCTCCCTCAGCGGCACGTTTGGCACCAACTACGTTTTTCCTGAGGTCTTGTACAGCGGGGTGCAGCTGGCCCCCGGGGAGTTTGAGGTAACGGGGCACCTGGGAGTGGTGTCATGGTGGGTTCTCTGCAGGATAGTAATGGAATAAACTGTCTAAACAGCCAAAGTGAACTTGCTCATAGTGAGTAGGCCAATTAAGTAATGAAGTCACTGGTTTCAGTAAGAGATATGGTCCAGTGATGTACTTTCTTCCTGTTAACGTCACATCTTTCTGAGCTCTCAGCCTGGTGGTATGAGTACTCCTCTCCTCATCTCCTTCTCTTACCTTCTTCAATCAGGTGTTGAACGATGGGCGCTTGATGAGCAAGACGAGACCAACAAAACCCATTGTCACTGTGACACTTTTTGGACGGTGGTATGAAAAGGATCATCTGAAGCAAGACCCACAACCACCACCCTTCCCATGATATTACCATCACTGAACCCCTGCACTATTCATCTTGCATCCAAGTGAGATACAGCATCCTCTGCTACAACAATCCCAACTGTATTTCCTGTTCCCAGTTGCGCAAACTCCTGAGCAATGAGCTTTGTTTCCTAATAATGCAGGAGTATTATTTTATTGCAACCATTTATTGAGAAGTATCTATTTCTGAATCGTAGGATTACTAATCTTTTATTAGCGCGAAAGAGCAGTTGTGTTTCTTTCTTTGTTTTCTGGGGTTTTATTTTTCTGGCCCACAGAAAATCTGTATTGTGGGGTAGGGGATCCATTCTTATTAACATAGGATTGCACATTTTAAATAAAAGAGTGAAAAATGTGATTCATGGCAGCTCTGGACACAAAACCTCGATAATGCTTTGTCTCTGATATACAACTACTTCTGCTGACTTATTCAGGTCTGCTCTTTTACCCCACTTACCCTTTTTTATTTTTCCCCTTATTTATGTTGCTTTGGGTTTGTTGCCTTTGTGGCAGCAGAGTCCTAGAGGCTGAGCAAGAAGAGCTGACCCTGAAATAAAACCTGCCACCAGTTCTTGGTCAGAGCTCAATGTGAATCATCATTTCTTTGAAATCTCTCAGTTGAACCAAAACTTGAAACCATGTGCATGTTCTGTGGCTGTCTTTAGGAGTGGTCAAATTCCTCCTTGCTTTTCCCCATGCTGTTCCTCGTCTTAGCATGGTGCTCTCAAAGTCTTCAGTCCCTTATACTTCACTTATGGAGCTGGTGAGAAGTTGGGAGAGCAAATACTACCCAGCTCCATCACTGATTGTCGCTGCTCTGCAGTGAGTGACCTCTTCTCTTTTCAAATGTAAATAGAAACTCACGTGTGACATAACGTAGTGTCATGCTCAACATAATGACATGTTTATCAAAAGCCCTGGATGATGTGTTCTGACTCATGAAAGCTCAACATCACTGCTGCCAGAGCCAACTTTAAAACCTTGTTGGCTGTTGGAGTTGGTTACAGCAAAGGCATTATCCAGTGAGAGCTTCTTCCCACGGGTGCAAAGTGCAGACGCCATATTGTCCCTCAGGAACGTGGTGGGTGACACTGCAATTCTCACCCAAGGAAAGTATCTGGATTTAAAGGAGGTTACAGCACTCCAGACGGTCTCACCCTGCAGTGCAGAAGGTATCTGGCAGCACTGTGTGGCCAGTCTCGAAGCTGAGAGGTGGCTCCTTTAGGTTTGTTCGCTGCTGAGACCAGTCTTCTGACTAAAGGAACATGTGCAAGTAGCATGTGATCCCAGCCCTGAATCTGGTGAGTATCTTCAATTCAGGATTTCGTTCAGATCTATCATTGTCTGGTTTAGCAGGTCAAGGGAGGTGATTCTAACCCTCTGCTTTGCTGTGGTGAGACCCTCCCTGGAGTAATGTGTCCAGCTCTGGAGCAGCACAGGGAGGACATGGACCTTTTGCATGGGTCCAGAGGAGGCCACAAAGATGCTCAGAGGGATGGAGCACCTCTGCTGTGAGGAAAGGTTGAGAGAGTTGTGGGTGTTCAGGAGAAGACAAGGCTCTGGGGAGACCTTAGAGCCCCTTCCAGTCCCTAAAGGGGCTCCAAGAGATGGGGAGGGACTCTTGATCAGGGAGGGGAGCCATGGGAGTGGGGCAATCATTTTAAACTGAAAGAGGGGAGATTTAGATAAGTTATTAGAAAGAAATTCCTTCCTGTGAAGGTGGTGAGGCACTAGAACAGGTTGCCCAAAGAAGCTGTGGCTGCCCCATCCCTGGAGGGGTTCAAGGCCAGGCTGGATGGGGCTTGGAGCAATGCAGTCTGGTGGCAGGTCAGAACTGGATGATCTTTAAGGTCCTTTTCCAACCTGAACCATTCCAGGATTCTAACTATATGTGCACATTGAATGTTTTCCTGTAGAAGAGCAGCATGAGCCATTGTGGCACTAATAATAATTTATGATCATGGCACTAATTTCTTTTTGCTGCAAAGATTGTGTAACATTTAGCCTTGTGAAATGCGTTACTCCGGAAAGTGAGTCAAGCAGACAGGAAGGAGTCCTGTGCCAGTCTGCCCAGGATCCACACACCAACTGCCCAAAAACAAGGCTGCCTGAAACCACTGGGATCAATAAACGCTTCTTCCAGGGAAGTGGCAACTGAAGAAGGTAAGAAACTTGGACGCCCAGATACAAGTGATTTTTGGGAACATGCAGCCTTAGCTTCAAAATTTCAGGTGGGTTGATCTGTAGAGGGAAGAAAGCAAGTTGAAATAGGCAAAATGTAGAAATTGTGGCTCCCGTTCATGATGCTTTTCAACAGAGACCTTGGGGAACCTGAGGTCTTCAGAGCTCCATGACTGCGCAGTGTGTTGGTGGGTTTGCTCAGACAAACAGCCCCCTCTCAATGTGGAGCATCACAAAGGCCCCAAAAAACCTTACACCTCTGAGCTGAGCTTGGGTCCAACCTCCTGCAGCTCTGCCTGCAACCTGTGGCCTCCACTTCGGTCAAGAATGTGTCCCTGCTGGTCTGGTTTTGCTGAGATTTCCCAAACTCTGGCTTGTTTTGCTGCTGTGGGAATTGCCGCAGCTGCAGCACGGTGGTCACTTCCCCATGACTTCTCTGCTGGTGGTATGAGGCAGAATTGCTCAATGCTAGTGTCTCTCTTGGCTTTGTTGTGAGACTTTCCAGGCAGGGTGATTGCATTCTCTGATGTCAGCTTTTTCCCACTCTGGGGAATTCCCAGGTTTTGTGCAAGACTCCCTTTTAAACCCCACCCCTTCCTTGCTTGTCCCCGACCTCTTCTTGAATGACTTCTAGGTTGTAAACATGGGTCTTCCTGAAGCCTGTGCTTTTGCTTCTTTTCTCCTGGCTGAACAAACTCAACTCTCTTAGCCTGTCCCCACAGCAGAGGGACTCCAGCCCTCTTAGCATCTCTGTGGCCTCCTCTGGACTTGTTCCAACAGGTCCATGTCCTTCAAGACAGGTCCACATCCTTTCTCGAGACGAATAGAATAGAATAGGACTATTTCAGTTGGAAGGGACCTACAATGATCATCTACTCCAACTTCCTGACCTCTTCTTAATTCTTTAATAATTTAAAGCACAATATTGAGAACATTGTCAAAATGCCTCCTAAACACGGACAGTCGCTCCAGCCCCCTGCCCTGGGCAGGGACACCTCCCACCAGACCAGGTTGCTCCAAGCCCCATCCAGCCTGGCCTTGAATCCTTTTGCAGAAGTGTTTTCTTTATGAAGCACCTGAAACTCCAGCAGCAATATGCTATATCCAAAATACTATGCAAAAAATTACTTTCCAGAAGAAAAAAAAAAATTGCTCTTTTTGGAGCAATTTCAAATTGCTTCTTGGGCAAAAATGGCTTTTCATAACAGAAATAGTTAAAATCTGTGGTGTTTGACTCTTTCTCACAAAACAAATGAGAAGATTGTTCTAGGAAAAGAGATAAGGACAGTCCAAAGGTTAGTTTGTATTTCAGTGTGAGCCTGG
Organism: Scolopax mira; assembly: GCA_004320125.1. NCBI lineage: Eukaryota > Metazoa > Chordata > Aves > Charadriiformes > Scolopacidae > Scolopax > Scolopax mira. Next base: position 9,261 of record BJBW01025880.1, read on the forward strand.
GAGGGAGGACATTCTTGGGATGTTCTCTCTGCTACAACTGTAATAAGCCATTGGCTAAGGGCAAGGGGCACAGCAGGACCTTGTGTTGTCTAAGTGTAGGTGGACAAGGAACACTCTGAAGCCTGAGGCCTGCATTTCCCGATTTGTCTTCAGCACCAATTTTTAACCCCTGGCAGCCCGGGTGTTATGTAGGTTACGTGGAGCGGGGTGCCCTCACCAGGGGAGTCTGGGGTTGCCCCAAGACACGTTTGGAAGCCTGGAGAGGGATTGTCCAGTTGGAGCGAGCAAGTGCTCCTTCCACAGAGCCCCTCATAGGCAAGCATTGCTTCTGATGTCCTCTCTTAACCTTTCGTTCACCTTCTGTTGATAGCATTTCAATCTGGAAACAAGATCCACTTCCTATAAATGTTTCTTTGACTTCTTACTGTAAGTAAATATTCTAATGGTTGGCAGAACTACACCGTACCTTCCCAGATTACTCAATAGAAGATTATTTCCAAAGTAAACTTTACTCCTCCCTTTCTCTCTGGTTTATATTCCCCATGCCTGACCCAGGAGCTGCGAGGCACCAGCCATGCTCCCTTCCCAGCCTCTCCTGCCCGCTGTGGTGTTTGCCCTCACGGTCCTTCAGGCCCTGGCCACTGACACCTTCATTGGAGCCGTCTACGAGCACGCTGTGATCCTGCCAGATGCCACCCGAGAGCCCGTTTCTCACCGTGATGCCTTGGCTCTGATGAACAAAAACATGGATGTCTTGGAAGAGGCCATCAAGAAAGCTGCCCAGCAGGTACTAGGTGTATGGGGAGCCTTG
>BJBW01025913.1:0-10497 GCA_004320125.1 Scolopax mira
GTCTCTGCTTAAGTGTATCCTGACAATGTCAAATGGCAACTTGAGTCCCTGGACTTCTTCAGTTAAGTTATTATTATTTTTTTTTTATTTATTTTCCCCCTGCTAAAACCAATGGAAAGATTTTGGAAGGTCTGCAGAAAACTTGTGTCTCTGCTTAAGTGTATCCTGACAATGTCAAATGGCAACTCAGCCTTCATGCAGAAAGTGCCTGATTATCCATAAAAGAAGTTTTGAGTAGGAAGTAATCTCTAATTAGAAACCCTGGGAATTTAGTAAACCGTAAATGCCTTAACGAAGGAGACTACTGAAGGTTATATTTTTGTTCTAAAGTAAATAATACAATTTCAGCCCATTACCTCTTTTTCCCAACTGTACTCTTTCAGGAGTTACATTTTTTCCTTTGACAGAGATAATATGCCTCTAATTTCCCTATAATTTTACTTTATTCAGGTTTACATCAGGTACAATTCTGAAAGTAACTGTAAGAAATATTTCAAAACTGAAAGGGATGGAAAACCATATGTATCACACTGCTACAGAAGCTCTTCCCATGGTTACTTATATTCAGTGTTAAAAATACTTGGGCTTGGGTTTTTCATCCAGTCACCTTTTTTTTTTTTTTTGCATTAAAGAATGGATCACTATCATGGAAAACTTCTCCTTTCTAAGAACCTGGCATGAGAAAACTCTGGCTATACTTTTACAGTATCAAAATAATCAGATAATTAATCAAACCCAACAATTTGTCTGGAACAGCTTGCAAAACAATAACACGATCTGGCTTGAAAAATCCCTACAGGCTTTCTTGCAAAGACACTAGCTTCCCCCCTGCCCCCAAAGGATGTGTAAAATGGGATGGAGATAACAGCATGGTTTCCATTCATTTTTTTTGTTGAATTCCTTCTCTTGCTGTGTCACTATCCTTAACGCCAGGGGTCAACCTCTTCTTAAGTAAGATCACCAAAAGGCTTCCAATTATCACTCACATTATGCTTTATTCTCTAGCTGGGATGGCTGTATCGTACTGTAACAGAAAACATCCACGCGGTTTCCACCGGGCTTCATCCACACTGAGCTGTGATTTAATGATACAAGCAGTATGGCTGCACAATAGCTCATGCTTCCATTTAAAAATTGTCATTCCTCTTTTTGTAAAAGAGCATCAGGTCAGATAATCTCTGTCTGATCCAAGCTTACTGCTTACTATAACTCTGGTACAAATGTTAAACAGCTGTCACATGAATATAGCAGAGGCCATGGTGAATATCTAGTTTTTAGGAAGAATGTCACGAAAGTTCAATCCATCTTTGAATAAAGATGCATTTGTTCCAAAGAGCCCACTTTATACTCATATATATACACAATAAAAGCGTTTATCCTTGTTATTCTAAGCTTGCTTAGGAAAGAATAAAAAGAATATAGTTTAGACAGAATGGAGAGTAAAGTAAGGTGAAAAGAAAGCAGCAGTGATAGATCTTTGTTTTCAGCAGCTTTTCATAAATTCTCTTGGGAAGCCAACTGAGTTTCATTGAAGGGAATGAATCAATGGTCCTTAATAAAAAGAAAATCAATTAGAAAGCCATTACCTGAAAATTAGCACTCAAAACCCAAAATTCCATTTTAAAGCCAATTAGACTACATGTCAGTACTAAGTCGAATTGCACTTGCATTGATATATGCAAAATGATGAACATTCTCTATCCCTAAGAGATGCAGAGAGTGAAAAATTAAAGAACGTGCTTATAGACGCTATTGAATTTATTTTTTTGGAAGCTATCTGGAGCAGCAGATGACTATGCCAGGCTTTAGAACAGCTTTACATTGTGTATCTCCAGCAAGGAAGGTTGCCACTTGAGGAAACCTTATTGTTGCTTGCTGCCATAACAACACATGTGAAACCAACTGCTACTGTAAAAACCAGAGAAAGGGCTGAGGGCAGCCGAGGACCCCCATAGCCTTTTTCTCCCAATAGCTTGCCATAGTCCTGGTGTGATTTGTGTTTGGTGCCCCCCTGGAATGGTAGTGCTTAGTGTGAGAAGGTGGAGCAGACAGCATCTCGCAGAAGAGCTAAAATCTGCCCCTGGGCTGTAGCTGGATGGTCACCCCTACTTGTCTTCCTCTCTACAGCGACCAGGCAGTGCAGGAAGAGTGCTATCTCCTTCCTCCCTCCTTCCCAAGTCTGGTCTGAGAAACGGGAGGCAGCAGAAACTGGTCCCTGAGGGTGGGATGCTGCGGCATCCTGGTAAGTGCACCTCGCCTCATTGGGCCATGGTGAGGGAGGGGGCCCTCCCACGACATCTACCTGTCAAGGTTTAATCTTAAACACGGGAGAATCGAGACGCAGAAGCGCAAATTGACTACAGAACATTAAGCACATCTTAATCACATACCCAACATCATGCACATAGGCAACCCCCCTGTGTTGGTACGGAACAGTTCATTGCCCGTTCCATCGTTATGTCTACGCCTCTAGGGGAAGTGTAAACACCACTTAGCAACAGTCAAAACCAACAGCTATTATTGACATTCCTTTCACAGCAATCACTAGAAAGAAAGCTATCTCTTCCCCAGATGAAACCAGGACATCCCATCAGATTACATTTATGCTGGGACCCATTTTGTCTGAGTTGACAAATTTGTCAACATGTTTAGACTTGATGAGTCAAATAATATGGCCTAAACCACGCTGCACTCCATCCATGATTACAAAACATAGCACAAAGACCATAACTTTAAGGTGTTGACCTGGATCTATGGAGTGGTACCAAAACAGAGAAATGGAAAAATGAATACAAATGAATACACATAATGCAGCATGAGATGGCCTGATAGTTTTTAAATAAGACCGTTACTCAAGTACTATGTTTACAAACTCCAGAACCATCATATGCAATGCTCTTATTATCCCTCATTTAATCTATAGCTAAGAAAACCTTTTTAAAACTCGGTGCATATTTACATTACGTTTTCATACAGGATAAAAGATAGTCATGAAATCAAAAAATACCTACTTAAATTGGGTGTCAGTGTAAGCTAGCCTATAAATGGCCAGTATGGAAGAACGTGATTGAAATTTTTCTGAATGCTCATTTATATTTCAAAACTGTAGCTCTGGTTCTTTGTCTCTACTTCCAAATAACTCCAGTGCATCTCAGCAGAATACCCAGACATCTAAGTCACTACCTGTGTGTTTAGGAAGGTGGTTTGCTCACTCATGAGAGGTGCTGCTAAGAGGAAGGATTTCAAAAATCATCTCAACACGAGTAGTGAGTACCTTATCTTTTGCTCCAAGAGGTCAATCAGTCAGTCAGGTCTGCTTTCGTTGCACGTCATCTGTAAAGGAGAATGCTGCGGGCTAACTTCTCATGTATTGGTTGTGTTAAGGGAAAAAGAACTATAGCAGTAAATGTTGAGAATACATAAGAAGTCCGCTCTAATCACAACCATGCACTGCTCTTATTCCTGAAAGTAGCATTAAACCCTTAGGGCTAAGCTGGAAAATTGCTGTGTGGAGCTGTAACTATGCACTTCCCTTTGACAGCTGAATCCTGACCTAATATTTGAAATATCTGACTGAGTGACATGACTCATTTTAAGCCCAAGAGAGATGGCTGCATTTCTGCTCAGGAGAAAGTTCATCAATTTATACATCTACAAGTTATACACTATTTACATTTCTACCTAAATTCTAAATTTAAAGTAAACATGCCTTCTCAGACTGTAAGTGTACTGATGCATTTTAAAAGATCATCCAAATCATAAACTGACAAATTTTTGGAGAAAGAGTCAAACACTAAGCACTGTAATGATGGTATTGAGTCCTTGTGCTAAAAACCAGGAAAAGAACAAAGTGGGGAAGAGGAAAGAACTGGGAAATAAATTTTCATTGAAAATTATAGAGCCAGCAATACAACCATGTTTCTGCCAACTTTTGCTGACAAAGGCCTAGAAACAGCACAAATCAAGAAATTAGTGGGTGCATTGGGTAGCTGCCAGGTGTGATTAAGTCTCCAGTTTATTACAAGTTGATTCCGTGTTTCAGAAGCAGTTTCAGAAAGAGTGGGTAATTTCAATACCGCCTGCTCAATAGGACAACACACTCCTGGAACGCACAGCAGTGCTTCTTGTCTGTGATGCTTTGTATGCAGTGTTTAGAATTTTATTGAGTTTTAGTGCATTTGCACAATTTTCTTTACTATAATTACTAGACAGGCCTGAAGAATTTTTAAAGATGAAAAAATGCATTTTTTGTGTTATTTTTTAAAAGGAATTTAGTAGTATTTTCCTAAATAGAAATAGCCCTACCCTAACTAAAAGGTTCATCTGTTATTGAAAATCTGAACAATCCTATACTCCTTGCTTGTGGCTCAATAAAGGCCAAGTTATGCTCTCCTAAATCAGCAGGACTGATTACACTTTATTGGAAGAAAGAAAAGTTTAGGTACGGAGGAAGTCTCATGGTTACACACAAGATGCAATGTTATCTACTTTTGCATAGATCCTCCCTAAGTACAACCTCTTCTAAACTGAGAGTCTGAACCAAGGGGATGATCAGCGAATAGTTTCAGGTAGAAAGAGAGTGAACGTTACCTACTTTTACATGGGGAAAAAAAAATTAAACAGAAAGATCCTTTTGCTACACCAGAGAAATTAAGAGCCCACATAAAATGAGGAGTTGAGGTAAAGGGAGGTTAGGGAAATGAATTTTTGTTGTGTTGGGGCACAATTGGACATAGAGTGAAAAACCAAAAAAGCTAATAGGAAAGAATGGTTCAGAATGGAAAAGACTCTATGAGAAACAAATCCTGAAGATACAATGTCAGACATGTCTAGGAAGACAAGATAATCTTTATCCAAACAGAGTGAAGAAAATGATGCATGAAATGATAAATCCTTTTGCCAGGATTTATGAATCTATCAGATTTGGACAATAGGGCGTGGGGAACAGAGGGATGGGGAAAGACAGGATTTATGAACAACTTACATATTTACCAAGTTTAAGAAAGGCAAAATTAGTATTCAGAAAACCACAGAGTTTCAGCATAAACTTACTCAACACTAAATAGATTTTGAAGCAAAGAATAAAGAAAGGCATATACATCTCTGAGAAACTATAAAATCCATCAAGGGCATAGTTAAGTGAAGCCATTTGGTATGTTGTTCTGCAGGACATTTTGGGGGGCTTGTTTCGTTTATTTTTTTTTTTACAGCAGAGTTTGAATATAGGTAGATTTCCATGTACTGTTTGCTACTTATTCATGGGACATTAGGAGAAGTGAGATGGAGAAGAGGGCAAATATGATTTGGAAAGGAGACAAGTGGGCGATGACAAGGGAACTAGAAGAAGAGAGTTTATTGGTTGAGTTTCTCAAGAATCATTCTTGGGTTTTGTATTATTTCATTAATGAATTGGACAGAAAAGAGTAAGGCATGTGCTATTGAATACATGGACGACATGGAGTTTGAAATCTATACTAAGATCAAGGAAAAAATACCAGACTCGAACAGCGATGTGGTAAAACTTAAGAGACAGCTAAATAATGCAAAGTCAAAGGAGATCACGTAAAAACCACATGACAATTTCTTCTATTATCTGGGGCAAAACTGGGTAATAAGTGAGCTGCATGGACTGTATTAGCAGAAATAAAATGAGTAATAAAGCTTTCTGCAAACATGTCAGAAGAACACAGCCTGCCAGGCACTTTGTAAGACCAGGAGACGAATAGATATGAACAGAAGACAAAAGGAAAGCCATGGCAGAGAAATTTAATGTGTTCTTACGTTCTGTGGATGAAACTGGGGTCATCTCCCTGGTGCACCTCTTCTTTCTAAGAGTAACAAATCACAAATGTCAGACAGCATTCACACATGAGTTCTAAAGCAACTTGAGGATGAAACAGCTGAATTATTAACAATAGTAAGGAACTTCTCACATAAAACTGTTTTGGTGCCTAACCATTTGGTGTCAATTTTAAAAAATACTCCTCCAGGCAGCCAGGAATTACAGACCAGTAAGCTTCTCATCTGTGTCAGGCACAGTCTTATAAAGTAGAATAAAGAATAGAATTACTCAGACAAATAAAGAATAGAATCACTCAGACACCTGAGAAACTGATCTGCTTGAGAAGAGTTGCTTCGGTTTTTAAAAAAAAAATATCCTTCATTACAAACCTACTAAAGTTCATTGAAAGAGCAAATATGCATATGGATAAAGGTGATCTAGTCAATGTAATCAATTGAAAATTCCCAAAGATTGCTGAAAAAATCCCTCACCAAAGGCCTTCAGCAGTTACAGTGTAAGAAGGAAGGTCTTTGAATGGTCAAATAACTAGTAAAAGCGGTAGAAAATGTTGAGTTCTAACAGTGGAAATCTCCACTGTATTTGTGCTGATACCTGGAGTGTTCAGCACACTCATAAACTCTATAGGAAAGAGAGTAAGCAGAGAGATAAGTACTAAATTATTTAGAGTGTAGTAAGGGTGAGAGAGCACTGTGAAGAACTGCTGCAGAATATGTCTTATGAGCCTGAATGACTGAAATTAAGTGTAGATAAATGTAAAGTGACACATAGGGAAAAGTCTATCCTAATTTCACATAAAAATGATGAACTCTGAGCTAACCATTACTATTCAGAAGAGAGACCTTAGGATTATAGCAGGTAGTTCCATGAAACAGTCAGCTCAATGCTCAGTAGCAGTTAAAAAGTAAATTAAATGCTAGTACAGGAGTACAGAAAATACAGTGATGTCACTGTAAACCATGGGTCATCTACAGTTTGAAAAGAATGTGAAGTTCTACTTCCCTCATCTCAAAAAGGATATAAAAGAGGTAAGGAACGAAACTTCTGTATGAGAAACAACTGAATAATCTGTGAGTCTTCAATCTGGAAAACTATTTACTTGATTGGAATAAGAAGGTCTGTGGAATCATAAGGGATGTGCAGAGTGTAAGAGACATCAACTTTACACAGGCTCCTCCTGGGTAAAGAAAAACTGGGCATCAAATGAAGAGAGGTTCAAAGCAATCAAAAAGAGATGAAACTCAGCAAAGGGGCAGTGAATTATAAATCTTAATACAACAGAAGTTGTGGGTACTAGAGACCTGTGTGGGATTACAAATGGAAGCTGTAGAAGCACATAGGAAAGAATTCACTGAGAGTGACCACACGTGACTCGAGAAGTCTTCGAGCTGAAGGCATTAGAGGGTAGAAGCACTGTACATATTTCCTCTATTTTTACTTTTCCCCTGGCATTCCCTTATGAACAATATGGGAGACACAACAGATGGATCTTTCACCTGAATAATTATGGTCATACTTAAATTGTTCCTGTTTGGTCCTCCACAGCACAGGCACATGTTATTGAGCCCCTGCTACATTGCAATAGGAAAGGCAAACTTCATCTGGATGTACTGCAACTTGATATGTTTCAATTTATTTTTTTCCCTTTTTTACAAATAAGTAAATATTGATGCCAGTGTAATGAAGCACTGGAAATCTTCCCACTTCATCATACGGGCAGTTCATCTTTATAGCCCCAAAACATTAAAATGGCATATAGAAAAAATGCTCGGATCAGGCAGGGAAACAGAAAGTCTGTCTTACCAGAGAAGCACAAACATGGGAAGAAAAAAGAAAAAAACCTTATGACTAATGTTTATAGACACATCAAATAAAGTAAATGCCAGTGAGACAAAAGGAAAAATGTGATAAACATTGCAACAGTTATCAAATATTCATTACTAAAATTAGGAGAGAAGTTGGGAAAGTGTTTCTGACCAACAGCAGGGGTGAAATTCCAACATATACTTCAAATAGAGTTATCAAGGCTAAGAAATGTAGCTCAGAGAGGCAGAGCTTTCATCTGTGTGAGGATTTTAACGATGCAGTTGCTAGCAACAGCAGGCAACTGGATATTATCCACTAAGAGGTCTCTAGCAGATCCCTTTCTGATCCTCATATGATATTTTGTAACCGAAAAATTTTGAAATATTCTATAACGTCACTTTGGAGAGAACCAATAAGTTTTATGATTGGATTGTGTCAGAACGCTTCAACAAACGAGGAAATGCATTTCTGTCAGACTGCTAGCTGTAGCTTCCATCACAGGTACAGAACATTAATCAGAAGAGTTGTCAAATACCAGATCACTTGATGTTTAATTCATGTTCAAACACCTACTCCGGTAGTTTTCAACATCTGATGCACTAGGAACTGTTTCCTAGAATTGGTCTCTACTCACAAAGTGAGAAAAAATGGTGTGAACTTTGTGCCTGAAAATGAGTTTGTTTTCATAGCATAAAAATGTCTGATATGCTAGAAGCCAAAACTATGTATTTTTCTTGTGATTAATATGGAGTAATTTAAACAAATATTTACATTTCTTCTTGCCTAAATCCGAGAAAGATATATCTCTTACAAATAATTTTAACTTCAACTCAATTTTCTTAAGTGAGGAGCACTCCATCTATGGTCCGTGAGCCAATCTGAGCATGTCAAAACAGAGATTTCCCACCCGCCTGCCTAAGAATTCCCCATATTCAAAATATCCACATAAGTGCCAATGATTTTTAGCAGTAGCAGAAGTAGCAGTATTACTAGTAGTAGTGTTCCTAGTAGTAGTGGTCATCGACCTTTTTCCTCCCTGAGATTAGCCTATGGCCAAGGTTCACAATATATCCAGTCTGGACCAAGCACAAACGCTGCTGTTGCCTTGAGCAGACACTGGGAAATCTAAAAGAAATAATAATCTCAAGGGTTCTTTTCACTATTATTTATTTTAAGATTTCTAGAGATAAGAGGACCCCTCTAAGTGGACTTCTTAAGCAGTGCAGAGAGCAGCACGAGATAAAGCAGAAGGGTGGATAAATAGGAAAAGGCAAAACTTTGCAAAGAACAAGAAGTTTAAGTTTAATAGGGGAAAGCAGAAAGAGGATTCAAAGTGCAATGTATGGCTTCTTCATCAGCAGGTATAGAAGGTAATCCTGGTAGTCATATCAGAGGTGAATTAGAGCCAACGCTTTATGTGTCAGAGAGGTCAGATGAGCGAAGCAGATTTCTGCATGCAAAATTGAAAAATCGTACATATACAGATCATACATATATATATGTTATATATATATATTAACTAAGGGTCTAGGATCAGCCTAGATGTACTCTGTTCCCAGAGGATCATTTCTATGCTCTTAATTTTCATATTATTTCTCTATTCAAAATTTTACTTCCTCTCACAGATCTATTTTTGTAAGAGGTGAAGATATTCCTAAATGTAATTTCTACTCTACGCGCAGCTGACATTTTCTTGACAGTGACAGGTTTTTCTATAAAATCCAGAGGAGTAGCCAGCACTTGGTTTCCCAGGTATATTCCTAGTTCCCAGGTGTATTTCCAGTTTCAGACTACATTACAAGGTACTTTAATATGTGAGTGGGCTACAGTCAGCACTTTTACAAGGGAAAAAAACCCAACCTTTTCTCCTTAACTATTTAAGCTTTCTTCAAGGAGAGCTTTAACACTTGAACAAGTTTCCAAACTGCTCCAGGCAGTATGATATGAAGTAATTTTAACATGTTTCAGTACATTAGTTTTAAGGAATAATACTTATTTGCTCTAACATTGCCCAAGTCTCTTTGCTAAAATAAACCATTGGACATAAGGAAGATTTGATATTTCTGTAATGGGAAGCCACATTTCCTACTTACATTCATGTCCCTTTGTATGGTGTTGAGTTCCACTGGCTGTACATCTGTATACATGTACTAAAATATCATTAAAAGAATGCAGAAAATTCTGGTATTTAGGAAAAATAAGAATTAAAATAATAGGGAACTTCTAGGTACTTTGCTTTTGAAGACCAGACATTTTATTGTTGCCTGAATACTGAATTGGAAGTTTGATGAAAAGGAAATCTATTTTTACATAGTGCTCTAGTCCTGGACAGCAGATTCTAACTTTTACTTCTTTACATTTCATGGCATTTTCTATAACTTTAAAAGTGAAGTTATGTTTCTCTGGTTTTTTTTCAACACTATCAAGCACAGAAGCAAAATATCTAATCATCTTTGGTTAAGAGTTCTACGTCATAAACACCGTCCATATTTTGCCACCCACTCCACGCATTTTCTCTACTGCTTCTGAAATAGTCCCAACACATATTTCAAACTTACATGATGTGGTTAGTACGATGGAGGTACCCTGTCTGTATTATGAATAGTTTCTTCAGATGACATTTCCATTACGTTTTCCTCTTTCTTCATACATGCACAACAGGCACTGGACCAGCAACCCCAAGTAACATCAACCCGTTTCTATTTTAGCATCAGGAAGAATTTAGGCAAGGGCAAAAGGTATCCTGAAATGCTCTTTAAAATTTGCCTTCACTGACTAGGGAAGACTAATTAAAAAAAAAAATTAACACTCTCTTGATTTTCCTAGTTTGGTCTTTCTTTTTCTATCTGAGTCTTCTGAAAGAGTTACTGCAAAAATGATCGATTTTTGAA
>BJBW01025915.1:284-11077 GCA_004320125.1 Scolopax mira
GGGGGAAAGGGGGGGACACACGCCACGCTGGAGAGGGGGAATGAGGTGCACAGAGAAACCCCTCGAGTTGGGGGGGCGCAGATAAGTTTACTTGGTCCTTTTCTTCCTTGCCAGATGGGCCCAGGTCTCTGTACCGCCATCTCTGCTCTAAGCCAGACTGTTCCCTCCATCCCGGGGAACAGGGTGAGCATCGCGGGTGTTTCCCGTGTTGAAGAGTCCACCACAGAAAAGCACATCTTTGGGGAACAGTGTTTCATGAATGATGTTCTCCCCTCTGCTCCCAGAAGAAGGAGAAGGAGGGGTGGGGGGGGGGTGGTCCTGTAAGGCAATGGTTGCCCCAGCTGCATTGCTTCCCGGTCCCCCTGAAGTCCTGGAAGCCAAGGGGACTTCTCGTGGCTGAGCTAGACGCGGTGGAGGACTTCCATAGGAGAGGCCAAGGTGGCCGCAGGGTCTTCCCGGCGTTGGGGGGGGGAAGCGGTGGGGACGGAGGGCAGGGGGAGGACGGGGTTCGGGGGGGGGGGGGGGGGGGGGGGGGGGGGGGGGGTGTCTCAGTCTCGAGCGGTGAGCGCTTGGTCCGGCGCCTTCGTGACGAAGAGGAAGGAACTGGACTGTGGGGAGGAACGGAGAAGGTGTCTTCACCCTTCCCAGGGATGGAGGGAGGTGATCAGACAGGTACAATGTGGAGGCCTAAGCTGTCGCCCTGCAGTTTCATGTGGTTTCCATGGTAACTAGTGGCGGTCATAGGCAGCGGCAGCAGTGGGAGGTGCGGAGCCCCGGGATGTGGCACTATAATAATAAGGGGAACCTGAAAGTTAACACAGGAGAAGAATGGACTGGTTGAAAGGACAAACAGTAAAAAAAAAAAATAAAATAAAATAAAAAATAAAACGATCAAACGAAGAAAAAGAAACAAAGGAGAACTGAAAAGAAAAGAAAAGGAAAGGAAGAAAGGAAAGGAACCAAAAGAACAAACTTGGGGAGTCAGCTCTTGGTGGGATTAGGGATATCTTGATGGGATTAGGCAATTAGCAGAAGGTGGCCAAGAGCCACGTTTCGGTGGACAGACACCACCATGGCCTCTGGCTCTGAAGGCCCTCTGTGGGAGGAGATCTTTGCTCTCCTTCTGACCACCCATAAGTTGCCAAGAGGGAAACCCGTGGGCCACGCAGCACGAATCTGCCACACCTGAGTGGCAACCACCCGGGAAGTGTGGGGGCCAGATGTTGTGAGCACAGCTGTACAGCAGGTCACTTAAAACCAGGAGGGGGGACATGAAACAGAATTACAGTGTTTTGTTGTTTGGAATTTTGGTCACATTTGGCGTGAAAGCTCTCAAGATGGTTATTGAATGTGTGTTAAATAGTGATTGATTATTATGATCACATTTACTGAGGTTTAACAACACTGGAATAAAATGGGCATCTATTATCCAGTTGTTAAACCTCAGTAAATACGTAGCTAATAATCACAGCTGATTTATTTTACGTAACATAAATCTCTTCCTATTCCCTTGCAAAGAAACATTGTGTTAGAATATATGGTCTTATGGAAGGGTTTTTCCCCTCTGAAAAAAAACAATTTCTGGGCATCTTAGAGTCACTGAAGATGGATCTATCCCTCCAAGAAAACTCTGCTGGCTATTATAAACCTAGTGATGCAACCTGGACACCGTTCCATGGATCCAACAGGAAGAACTTCTATGGGATTTTCAGGTGCCCAGGAACTGATTGTGGGCTTAGCTTGGGAAAGGAGTGAAACCTCATCTGGATTTCTCATCAGACCTTGAACGGATGCTGATCGCAGCCTAAGAGAGTAGCAGAACCTGGATTTAACTTCTGATCTCATCTGGAAAAAAATGTGGTTGGAGGCCATGGAGAAGACAGAGCTGAGCTGGAATTCTTGCCTCGCAGAAGAGGAATCAGGTTCAGAACAGATACAAAACACCCGTGAGGTATAAACCCATGTAGACACTGGACTGGAGAGTGAGGAAAAAGGCATCTCACCTGACTAAATACTCAAAAGCCCTCTTCAGAAACAAATGAAAACCAAACCAAAGAAAAGAAAACAAAGAGACAAACAGAAGGAGCGCGAGGCTGGGGGGGTGCTGTGGGAAAGAGGTACTCACTTAGTAACGCAGGGTTGCTGAACCGCCAGGCCTCATTGTAGGTCGTGTACTGAGGGTGGCTGTAAGGGTTCCCTGAGAACTCGCTCCCTGGAAGAAAGCAAGGAAGGTGTTAAATATAGTTAAGAATGAAGATTTATGCCTGTTTCATCAAATCAGTGTTCATCCATACGCCGGCCGGAAAACTAACGTCTCTCGCTGCCTTCCAGGACACTGCAGCGTTTGTTCAGCACAATGTTACTTGACCATACAGTTAAAAATCATTAGATTGACCTCTTCAGAATCAAAAATTAGTTTAAAATAGTGAAATTCCATGATAAAAATAAATAATGAAACTGCTTTATTTTTAATTGCCTTCCTATTCTTGGGTTGCAGTAGGATTCCGTACGCCAGCTTTTTCTGCAATTAACTTAGCAGCTTTCTTTTAAATAAAATCTAAGGTTCTCCAGTAGCATCCAGACAACAGGCAGGGGAGCTGGATAGGACAAGCCCACAATAAACTCATTGGAACTGGCAGTGAGGTTGATGGCAATATGCATTGCTAGATTTTGCTCATCGGGTACTGAGGATGAGGATGGATTTGTGGAGTAGAGTTCGTTACTAGAAATGTTCTGAGACTAGGGTGGGCTCAAATATAAAACAAAATGAAAAGCATATTAATCACTCTTTCTTACTCTCTCTCTCCCAAAACTTAAAAATATGTGATTCTGTTAAGTAAAAACATGCCTTTATCTGATCATAACCTCAACTTAATGCAATACCAACAGGCTGGGGACAATTAGAGCCATCTGAAAGGCATTATGTGCTTAGAAGATGGTGAAAGAACAGTGTGGCCATTAGCTTCTGGTCTGCCCTGAGGTGGAGGTGGGGTTGTTCCAGCAGAAGTGTTTGGAAAGTACCTGGGGTTCCTTCTAGATAGCATGGAATAGGGAAAGAAAGCGATGCAAGAGGCACTCAAAGCCTGTGATACAATTACCAAAGAAATGTCAATTAATTATACTGTAATCTCTGCAAATCTCCCTTCACCAGAGAGTTAAAGCCAAACCCCCGGATTCTCAGGTGGTGGAAATGAAGTCTGTTGAAGTCAGGGGGTTTGCACTGGTTTAAACTTGAGGAGAGTCTCTCCAGGCAGGTTTTATAAAGACCTTTAGGGTAATGATGAGAGTAGTCGGTACAAAAACGTCTACAAATCAAAATGAATCACCATCCAAAGGTATTTTAGCCACAGCAGGTTTTAGTTTCAGCATAAAACCCCATTTTGAGTGGCAGCCTTTGCTAAATACTGTTTTAATGATGACAACTGAGTACGTTTCCATATCTAGAAATGTCCTGCGTTAAAAATTACAGTTATTTGGGAAGGAAGATGTGAAACCTGCCACGGTGACCAAGATGCCGTGGGGTGGGACACAAAGGCAAAAAGCAAATAAAATCTTTAGTCCAGATTTATCTCTACTGAAGTGAATCATCTGGAGGATATACTGGAATGAATTTGCCTCCCAAAGAGGGAAAAAAACCCAAAACATCCAGATGAGAATTTCTGCTTTGAAACGCCTCATATAAACATCACTCCTCTGCAGGGAGAGAAGAAGTTCTGGTATTTCAAGGCTTCTCTCTCCCCCTCTCCTGAGTTGTCACCCTAAACTGTTTATAGTGTTTCTAAAGCACGGGTTAAGTAAAGGAGAAAGAGCCCCGGCTATGGAGAGCTGGGGAGGAGGGAGGGCAGCCACTGGAACCAGTGTTTATTGACGAGGAGTGAAAGCATGCATGCAGCAGGATAATGAGCTTTTGAGCTCAACTGTGACCAAGAGGAACTGAGCTATCGCCTTCCCCGATCACTAATGAAACAAGTGTAATTTCCTCATCAACATTGGATTCTGTTTAACGACTCCCTGCCGTTGCCATCACCCTCTGCGGGCTCTCCCCTCCTCTGTGGAAACTGCAGTTCCCTTCAGCGGATGCTCGACTTTGCAGAAACTTGATGGCCTTTGTGGGAAAGAGGAAGAATCGGGACGGGGATCAAAGGTGCTCTGTTACTTGTGGAGGAACCATCTCTCAGAGGCACAATCATCCTTCTTTGAGTGACTAAACCCTGTGCTCAGAGACAACTGGGTTTCATCCACATCTACAACCCAGGACCTGAAGTTACAGGCAAGGGCAAACGCAGGGTCTGTCTCTTACTGCATCACCCACAGAAACCTCAGAGATATTTACGTGCACGACCGACCACGGTGCATGGACCTCCTGCTACCAGAGACAAGCTCTTCTCTAGACCATACGAGTCTAGTGAAAGGTTGTCAGGGATAGCACAGAGCAGCTTTGGTTAGCACTGGTCAAAAAATCTTCTCAGAAACAGTTTTCCACTGGAAAATGCTCTGTCATCGAAATGGAAATGTTCTACACGAGCTTGTCGGCTTCAATGGAGTTCTGGAAAGGAAAGTTCTGAAATGATTGCAAATTGAAACAAAGCATTATGTTTTAACTTTCTTGTTTTGTTTCATTTTGCCTTTCTCATCTCATTTAATTTCCTTTCAACTCTTTTATTATTTTAATATGTCTTGACATCTAGAACATGTTGACGTTATTGAAATGTTTCACCCTGATGTTTGCAAATTGAACTATATCAAGATTCTGACTCCTCATCCCAACGCAAGCTGAAAACAAATGTCAAAAAAATCAGAGTTTTGCATGGGTTGGAAATTCTGCTTTCTGACCAGTTCTATTTTTAGCTCCCCACCTTTATTTAGAGAAGACAGAACCTCTCTCATATTCACGCCCATCTGGACAATAAGGTTTGTTTGCATGTCAGTATTTTTCTAAGAGGTGGTCATCTCCCTGGCTTCTTGTTTCCAGTGGAGTTAAAGCCCTGACCCCTGATCTTTCTTGGCCTGGGGGCATGTAACAAACCACATCTGACCACATCAGATTTGTTTTCTCTGTTCAACCCAGACTCTGAACAGAGGTTGCAGGCAAGCACAGAGGATCGATCTCATGAGGCCTATATTCTGTGCAATCTGTGCTCTGGGAACCTTTACTAACAGTATTTCTTGGTATCTGTATTTAAATCTTGGCACGTTTAGTCTTCTAATACAGAAACCATGAAGCATGAAGTGAGCCTAGCAGGTGGCAGGTTCAGAACAAATAAGGGAGGTAGTTTTCACACAACACGTAGTTAAGCTACAGAACTTCTTGCCATAGGTTGCTGCAGATGTTAAAGGCTTATATTCCCCTCCACTGTTTAAGTTTGTGGAGGGGAAACCTATTGAGGGTGTTTAATATTAAATAGAAAGATGCTAAGGCTGGCTTAGGAAGTCTCTGAGCCGCAACTTCTTGGAGGCTGGGAGGTCTTTTGAAAAGTACTGATAGGTGTTTGCTCTACTCTTACACCCTTCCCCAGGCATTTGCTGTTGGCCCCTGACAGAGAGCAGTGGCTGCAGAGATCTGCAGTGTGACCCATTAAAGCCAAGGCTTATGTTCCTTCCCAGGAAGCCTCTTTATCTCCAGCTTGTTGGCTTCAGTGGCATTAGAAGACAGGACTGGAAGGGCTGCCAGGCTGGGGCTGACCAGTGGGGTATGACTGAAACAGCCAGAATTTGATGCTCTTTGGAAAGATGCAGTAACTACTGCAGGACGCCCAAGTCAGCCACTGGAAAAACTTCCTCTAATTGAATGTTGATGTCAGATTTAATGTAAAGATCCATGTGACTTGAATAACCTTTTTTCCTTTGAAGTATAACGCAACTTTTGTCTTTATCATCCCGTTTCTTTTCTTTTGGTGGGTGTATCTGTGATTTTGGGGACACTGCCATCTAATGCATAAGTAGCCTCCACATCAAGGAACTGAAGGAAGTGGATTAGTGATTAGTCGTCCTGAAATTTTTGTCCCACTTTAGATGTCAGTATCATCCTTGTGATGAGGATGTTAAAGTTACATAGCAGTCACGGAACAGTTAAGTGAGAACTGTTAGAAATTGAGAAGAGCCTGGTTTTTAGAAGTACCTGTTCAAAGAACCAACTATTTTGGTGTTATTAATCATTTCTATATGCCATGACCTTCCCTACGTTTTGACCTATAACTGACTTAAATGTTGACAACTGAATCTACCCTCTGTTACTGACAGGGCTGGGGAGGGGCGGGGGGGATTAATTGATTTGTATTGTCAGTGCTTCTCTGATTCTGGAGCAAAACCATCTCCTGGAAAAATTCCGTGTAGAAGGAGCTGCCCTAAAATTTGCCAACTCTGCACCACCCCAAAGGTTCAGCAAGTTGCTGAACTAAAGAGGGGACTAAAGAGGGGGTGAGAAGAGGACCAATCCACTATCTTTTCCTGATTTGGAGGTCAATCACATCATCTTCACAGCATAACCCCAGACTTTCTTCTGCTTCGGTGCTGGAGTCACCCCTCCAGTAGCAGAGGTTGCAGAATGGCCTGTGTGCCACTGGCTCATTAGCCACCACGACTCACAACTCAGGGCAGTAACGTGAACAGAAGTCAGTGGCAGATGAAGTTCTTAGCTACCATGGCTGAGAAACAAAAGTCCTGCCTCTTCATTTATCTACTGGGGATAACTGTCATCAGAGGAGTGCAGTGGGGAAAAAAACCTCCCCAGTTGCCCTTGGGTACATGGTCCTGTCTCTCTTTTCCCCGAACTGGGAGAATCCATTTCCCAAGAGAAGGTGTTTCTCCAAAGACATTGTGTAGCAAAGAAATAGTTTGCCTTTGGATGTAGGACTAGGTAGATAGTTTCTTGGATTGGAGGCACTGTCTTCCAGACAGGACGTGGTTGTTGAAAGGGAGTAGTTGGTGTCTCCTGAAATGGTGTTAATCATTGCTGAGTTCTCAGCTGGTTTAGGCTGTGGACAACAGCTGTCCAAAACCTGGAGGTATTACATTATCCTTGGTGATTGTCAGTTTGATGCCCTGGCTTGAGATAGAAGGTAAGTTGTTCCTCTAAGTTAGTGGACACTTGGATACCCTGAGCCACGAGCACTACATAATAATCTGCACGGGTCATTGGAAAATAATTACATTAGTTAATGAATACTAAGGTTAATTAATTACCAATTAATTGCCACAGGTTATAGATAGCTAGTTGCCCATAGCAGCAGTGAATCAGTTACTAGGGGGAAAGAGACACGTTAGAGAAAGGGTTATTAGCTATGTTGGTTATAGGCACCTGATGATTTTTTTTTATGAAAAAAATAGACCATAATATCAGCAAAACCAACTGGGGAAGCTGTTACAATGGGAGTAGACATGTCTGCAGTGTTACTGGAGTCTGGAGGCTGACTTACCAGGAACCATTCCTGCAAGAGTTGAGGTTGGGTAGCTGCCTTGTCCAGTCGGGGGAACATGGGGTGGATAACCAGGCAAGGTGGTGCTTGCCATATCACGACCTGGAAAGGGAAAGAATCAGGACAGGTGATCAACAGGGATAAGATCTTTCAATATTGATTTGATACCACCTTTTGTCCCCCCGTCACACGACTAGCAGCTTGACAGCCAAGTGCCTTGCAGCCTTTTCTTAATTGCTGTTCATCCGCTGAAAATTTTGGGGGAAGACTGCAGCACTTTTGATCTGACACTGTAAGGCTGGATGTTAAAACTTAACTTTGTGAGGCTCAAAAGGATTTGTTTGTTTCACTGTAGATTTTGGATCTATTGTAACTAAATCAAAATGGCCCTGAGCTGCACGGAGAACGGCAGCGTATTCGCTGCCAGAGTAGCTGAGGTCCTGTCTAGATGCAGGGGATGCAGTTCCAAAGCTGGGGTGATGTTGCTTTAGGGCATGATCAATGTGCGAGGCATCGGAAAGCCATCCAAGAGTTTTCCATGCCTGTCTCTCTTCCCACCTCTGCTGTTCACCTCCTGATGGTTTTAGGCGAGTCACTTCACCTCTCTGTGCTTCTTGTTATGCTGCAAACTCTTTGGTGCAAGGGCAGGCACACTTTTAGTACATTTGCACAGTGCTTAGCACGAGATCAATGGTGGTTGGACACCTTCCAGGTGCTGATGTTATATATATATATATATAAAATAATAGAATTGCATTATTTAGCTCGAGTCCCTCTTCATTTTTATCACAGGTACAAGTTTACAGTAGTAGTAGTAGTTCAAGTTGTCATCTCTTTTTCCCCACCAAAGAAGTAGAGAGGGGTGTGGGCTGGGTGGATGGTTGTAGTTTATTTTTCATCTCTTAGGAAGTACAGCTGGAGGCTTCTTGGTTGATGCCAGAGGCATTTCCTCATTTGGACTGGTTAGCCTGAAAATGGGCCAGCCAGAAGGGCATTTGCTGTTAGTGCTTATTGCATTTAAATGAACTAAAATCATCTCGGAAGCTGCTGGGAGTTTCAAGCCAAAACCAAAAAAAAGAAAAAAAAAAAACTCAAACCAAAACCTAAATAAATTAAGATAATCTTTCCCCCACAGCTGCTGGGAGATTTACAGCTCAACCTCCAGCACTGCCTACTGAGATCTCAGCCTTGTTCCAGGCATCAAAAGCCTTTCACATTCCCCAGGTGAACTGTAGCTCACCGAGAAGTTCGTGCCATTTGTTGTTCTTTTGTTAAATTTGATCTCTCCTGTCTGTTTTAACTGGAGGGCTGGAGTCTGGTTCAGAAGTGAGGGGTTAAGTATGGCCCATTAACAACACTGGAGTTCTGGAACTGTGCTGGGATATGCCAATGAAAGAATAAGAGTTGCTTTAGCTCTACCAGTGGCAGAGTGAAAACTGACAGAGCAGGGCCTGGAACAGATATGAACCTTGGCTGGGGAATCAGGAATAAATAACAGTTACACAGCAAAGCAAAAACTAATCACCATGGAGCATTAACCTGGAGGGAGTGTGTTTCTCTGGGATGAGGTGGGCTAAACCAGTGTCGTTGCTTTCAGAGGTCTGGGAGGTCAAGAAAAAAGAAGTGCAAATTCATTCTTTTTCCCCTGAAAAGGTTCCTGATCAGTGGCTGATGTTCCTGACTCACCTCCACAGAAATACCAGGCAACGGCTGAGCAGTTTTCCAGCCACTCCCCAATATTGATTTAAAAAAAAAATACATATATAAAGCCTCAGGGATTTATATTTTGCACTCTACTACTCTTTTATCACCATAATCCCTTTAGTGATTTGTAGCTGTGTGTTAATCTGTATGATTAACACCTACTAGACGTGGTTCTTTCTTTTGTTCTCACATTCATTGAAGGCAAGAAAGTTTTATGCTTAAAATTCATGTTCTTTTAGTTTCCTTTATCGACTAGCCTGAGAAATAACAACAGGTGATGAGTGAGAAAACAGTGTCACTGAAAAGTTAGAGAGAACGCTATGTAGCAGCAGGCAAAATTAATTCATTTTGACACTTCCATCCAGGTGGGAACACGGGCTCTGCTGCTCCATCTCTGCACATACGCCCCGGTGTTTTTATTCAGCCACGAGCGCCCAGAGGCTGACGTTCCAAACTCAGCGTGGAAAATTCGTTGGCAAGTGATCATCTGTCAAAATCCCAATCTTGACAAAGAAGGCAACAAACACATGCGCTATCAGCAACGTGAATAAAGAGTCTCCCAGAGAGACTCTTAAAATGCTGTTACGGACAAGCAGGCTCCTTCCATTACCACCAGGTAGACAGGATTATTAAATTCTTGTACTCCAGGGCTATGGCAAAGCTATCACCTACCCTGCTCATAACACACTTCCAATTCCAACCATTATTCCTTCTCCAAGAGCCTTGTGACTGAGGAGCAGCACCTTCATTACTGTGTCACTGAAGCTTTTGAGCTTTCCCCAAGTCTCATTCTCCACAGGGGTCCTAAGGCAGGTGCCTCCTGAAACACCTTCTAGAGGGTGGACCCCCAGAGACCTGTGTGGTTGGAGAGAGTCTGGCAGGAGACCCCTTGGCTAAGGAAGAGCCCAGAGCTCAGAGGCTCTTACTGGCTTCAGTAAGATCAGACCAAGACAGTGTTATGAAGACAAAAGTCTTCTCTGCTGTTACCTGCTGCTTTCCTACAGGGAGGTTTAGCAATGCAAATCTCACCTGACAAGTCAAAGGGAGGATGTTAGGTCAAAAAGAAAAATAATGCAGGAACATGAAGGAGGCAGAGGTTATGTTTCCTGAGCATTAGGAGCTGTGGTCTGCACTAAGACTTTGTTCTGAAAAAACTCACATTCCTTGATAGTGGAGTGACAACAGCCTCAGTGGTAACCTAAAGTGGTATCCACTATTTCATCTAAGCCACCCTTGAGCTTCTGCAGCAATGTTGTTTCAGTCACCTTGCAGAGGAGTTTCCCCTAGCATCTACCTGAAACTTGTCCTTCCTATCCATCCTTCCCTCCAGCCTGCTACTCCTAACTGCTGCCATCTTCTGCAACCTAATTCTTCATTTCTGTCCTTCCTTTAAAGGCCACCTACCTCAGGTGTGTATTCCATTGCCTCTAAAACATGATAGTCTCTCACCCACCCTTCCTGGTCTTGATGTTCAGATATGATGTGCTGGTTCTTAACTACATGGTCTGCTGTGTGAAGGCATCAGCTCATGTTGATCCTCCCAGACCAGGTGACTCAAATATTGCTCACACCGTAGCTACGGCCCAGAGAAGCTGTGTCTGTCCCACCCCTGGAGGGGTTCAAGGCCAGGCTGGATGGGGCTTGGAGCAACCTGATCTGGTGGGAGGTGTCCCT